>JAWNNJ010001259.1:0-60530 GCA_035045125.1 Hypselothyrea guttata | reverse complement strand
TGGTAACTTGTATATGCCTCTCCTAAAGAAGTCCTTGTCTCTACTGGCGAAAAACTCGGCGATTCGATTTTCACAATCCTCCCTTGAACTCAATTTTTGTCCATCGAAAAAATTTTGCATGGCCAAAAACAGATGGTAATCGCTTGGGGCAATGTCCGGACTGTAAGGTGGATGCATTAACACTTCCCAACCAAGCTCCCGTAGCTTGTGACGCGTCACCAAAGATGTATGGGGCCTGACGTTGTCATGATGGAACACAACGCCCTTACGATTCACCATGGCTGGCCGCTTCTGTTCAAGTGCAATCTTCAATCGTTCCAGTTGTTCACAGTAGAGGTCAGAATTGATGGCTTGGCCATAGGGCATCACTTCATAATGGATAATTCCTTTGATATCCCACCATACACTCAGCAACACCTTCCGAGCCGTCAGTCCTGGCTTTGCCACCGTTTGAGACGACTCACCGTGCTTCGACCAGGATCTTTTACGCTTTATGTTGTCATATGTGATCCATTTTTCATCACCAGTGACTAACCGATCCAGAAATGAGTCGAGTTTATTACGGTGCAACAAAGATTCGCAGATTAATACACGGTCGAAAAGATTTTTTTGGGATAACTCATGAGGCACCCATACATCGAGCTTTTTTGTTAAATGTCTCGACTTTAAATGCCTATGGACGGTTTCCGTGCTTAGTTGCAGCTCCTCTGCGATGGTTCTAATAGTCACATGACGATCTCGATCCACTATTTTCATGATTTTATCCGTATCAACGGTCACTGGTCGTCCGGAAGGCTTGGGTGTTTCGGTATCAAAATTGCCACTTCGGAATCGCCTACACCACTGTTCGGCAGTTTGAATCGAAAGTTTGTTATCTCCTAAGACAGCAATAATCTGTCTGCGAGATTCCGCAGCAGTTTTTCCTTGTGCGAAATAAAATTTCAAAATTACCCGAATTTCTGCGTTTGTGAACTCCATTTCAATCAATTGTAATTTTTTAACGTGGAAGCTCATGTAAACAAACTATATGTCATTTTAAAGGTGTTGCCAATACCTTTCAAACGATATACAGCATTGCCAGATACGATTATATTTGACTTCACAAGCGAAGCGCGAAATTTGAATGTAAAAACCGGTATGTCATTACCAAACAACCTAATATATTCTTGAATTTGATGACAAGACGAGTCGATATAGCCATGTCCGTCTGTCTGTCCGTCCGTATGAACACCTAGATTTTAGCAACTATAAGAGCTAGAGACACCATATTTGGGATTTAGATTCTCCTATTTCACGAGCAGCATGAGCTTGTTTTAGATTTTGGATACCTCCCCCCCGCAAACCGCGAAAAGCTACTGTAGCCACAGTTTTATAGCTATTGTTTTGTAATTTGGTACGTATCTAGCTTATGACATTTTCTATTTCGATCGGATAAGAAACAGCGAAAATATGGAACGGACAATTTGCCTCACTAGGCAGAGGGGGGTGGTGTGCCTTGCATACGCGGGTAGCTTAGTGTGTGTGCCTTTGACTGTGTTTGTAAATGCATAAAGTTAAAGTAAAGGGTCTTCTACTGTTGGTCACGTCCGACTGTAGCCTCCGTCCCACTGATCTGCCCCGTCCATATTTCAAATTAGATAATTGAGGGGTGAACTAAGGTGGCTTACGTGAAGAGGATAAAATTACGCAATTAGGAACACATACATCAAATAAGGAATTTAGTAAATTGTAGAAATAGTCAAGAGCAGAATTTGTATCGTTCATCTCATATAATAGAGTTCAATCAGTTGCAAAAATCAGTTGGTTAAGTAAATTAAAGTTTGCTTTACGAAAACAACGACACACAGTGGCTCAATCGGCGAATTTGGGGTGCCAAAAATCATAGCTCCTAAACGGGTGGACATATCTCCATGAAAAAATTGCGTTTTACAGAAAAATGTTCAATTTTCATGGAAACTACAATTTATGACGCTGCGACTTTTATAAGCTGCGCTATACGCGGTCAAAGTTGAGTTTTGTTGCAAATTTTACATCAAATTTAGCGGCAAATAAGCTAAATATTTTTCTCCTTGTTTTTCAATAGAATACTTAATTTATATAAAAAAGATTAATTTATTTATGTTGACTAATATATTATAAAGCTGATTACAGTAAAAGATTGTTCAACAATGTACGTAATATTTTTATATGTACATATATATTGTTGAATATCATAAATTTTGCACTAATTTGCTAATAGAGGCAGCGTATTCGAAGAGTATGGTATTTAAGCGAAATCCCACAAAATCTACATGAAATTTGTATTTTTAATACATAAAACGAGTAGATATTGTATAATTCACTAATTTTAACTTACATAAAATATTAATATATTGATATATTTTGTCATCTTTAACGTAAAACAATAAATTTCACATAAAAACAGTCGAATATGCATGTAACAGACAAGCTGCATGTGGTACATTTTCTTCTTCTTATACCCTGAATCGCATGCATTTTGCTCTAGGTTGCATGAGTATTTCGACTATAACTAAGTTTCCCGGTATTTCCCGGTCACCAACTTTTGGAAATAGGTAAAGAAATATTTGTAGAATATGATGTCACTAACCGAATTGCGACCAAATGTGACCAAAAATTTGGAGCTCTATATAAAGTTGAAAAATATGCTCAAAAACAGGTACTTTGCAAAATAATTCCGAAAAATACCCAAATGAATAAATCGAAATTTTTTTGTTGTACAACATTCAAAATTAATGTAGTTGCAAATATAAATTTACACATAATCGATTTCTCTTATATTTTTTCTGTTTAACGCCACTAAAGTTAGACAAGTTGCACGTATGTAGGAGCATTTTTGCAAAACGAAAAAAATTTCTCAACTTTGAGAGGCTGTAACTACCAAACCAGTTATCCAAATTCACTAAAATTTCGGTTTCCCCAGTTTTAAATATATATCTATCAGATGGCATTAATTTTATCCAGCTCGTCTAGCGGGAAATCATTTTTGGCACGCCAAATCTAGCTATTGAGCCACTGTGCGACGCGATTTGTTAGGTACTGGAGGTTGAAGGGAGCTGGCGTTAGTAATCGAGAGGGAGATATCTAAAGTAGGATGGAAAGAATCTTCAGGCTCCACTAATGGCAGAACCCTAGCGATATGAAGAACACTGAAATGATTGGTGAAAATGAGATCAAGTATTCTTATCAGAGAATTAGAAACTGAGTTGATTTGAAAAAGCGAAAGGTCAAAAACGCTATCTTAGAAATTATGCTGAGCATAGGATGAAACATATGTGGTATTCTTAAAAAACGACCAAGAAATATCAGGAAGATTAAAATCTCCTAACACAATACACAAATCTCTATCCCTTACCAGTTTCACCCCTCAATATTTGACTGCTTATCGGGATAATATTGTGTGTTTGCTGCCAATTCTTAAAATACTTAATACTTTCAGAGAGCAAAGGTCTTTCGAGGAGCAAGGGACTCTCAGGTGGCTCAAAGTGGCGATAGAGCTGGACCATCGACATCGGCCGCAGCATCTGGGTATACAGGTCCACCGCGTGATGCTGCAGGAGGTAACGTCGGGGGAAGGGGACCAATTGGGCAGCGAAATGAAGGTCGTCGTAACGGTGGCGACCGCTACGATATGGTTCTCACTAGACCGGCTGATGTTGAAACGAAATGTGGTAGGGACGGCCAGCCAATTGAGTTGGTATCAAACTATTATCGTGTAAAAACACAGTCACAATGGAAAATTGTGCATTATCACGTTGATTTTGAGCCCGAAATCGAGATTTTGCGCGTCCGTTGTGGTATTCTCTCTGAGCATGCTTCAATCCTGGGCAAGGGCTATCTGTTCGATGGCAAACAGTTGTTTACCACAAAGAAGTTCGAACAGAACGTGACCGTTCTGCGTGGAACATCGAGACAAGGTGCCGAATATACGATAACAATCAAATATGTTGGGCTAATTTCTTCGGTTGAGCCGCGTTTTCTTCAAGTTTTGAATCTGATATTGCGACGCTCGATGAAAGGGCTTAACCTGGAGTTGGTAGGACGCAATTTGTTTGATCCGCACGCAAGGGTAATGGAATATAAGTATGTTATAAACAGCATTACAATTATTCATAAGTTTTCAGGTATCGCTGCGCGAATTCTCCATGGAGCTTTGGCCTGGTTATGAGACCTCTATCCGCCAGCATGAGAAGGATATATTACTTTGCGCGGAAATCACTCACAAAGTAATGCGTACGGAAACGGTGTATGATATATTACGCCGTGGGACTCAAAATCCGGAAAGACATCAGGAGGAATTTCGCCTAAATGTCTTGGGCTTAGTTGTGCTCACTGATTACAACAACAAAACCTATCGCATCAACGACGTCGACTTTACCCAGTCACCTCGTGCCACATTCAGTTGCAAGGGCCGCGATGTTAGTTTCGTTGAATACTATTTAACCGTAAGTATTTCCGCACTATCCAACATTTCGTAGCTTTCCCACGCAATTAATTGCCAATCATTTTCAGAAATACAACATTCGGATAAGGGATCATAATCAGCCGCTCCTTATATCTAAAAACAGAGATAAGGCACAAAATACCAAAGCCAACGATTTGGTTATCCTTATTCCGGAACTATGTCGAGTAACTGGGCTTACCGACAGCATGCGCTCCAATTTTCAGTAATTTCCAAGTCGGGGAAAAAAATTATTATTTTATAATTGCTTTTTTTTTTTTTTTACTTTCAGGCTCATGCGTGCCATGTCAGATCACACACGCATGAATCCCGCCAGACGCATCGACCGTCTGCGCAATTTTAACCACCGTTTGCAAACAACTGCGGACAGTGTGAAAGTTCTGAAGGACTGGAACATGAAGCTTGAGGAAAATTTAGTTGAGGTAAAAGGACGTATAATTGGACCACTCAATATTGTCTTCAATGCGAATCGGTGAGCATTTATATTAAATGTATTATACCCTGTTTATACTGAGTGATGTGTCACAGAATGGATTATGCCGCCGCGTTTTCCATAAGCCCTCTGTGGGTAGAAGAAGAGCCGCATAATTCAAGATTCTAGTATTTTCGATACAAAAAAGTGACATTTCGATAGCAAACAGCTGTTTAAATAAGTGAATACATTTTAAAACGCCCGCAAATATAAAATGACTGAAATAAAAATAAGCAAAATGAATGATAAGAGCAAAAATATAAATGGGCCGATGCAACATTATTTCCAAACGCATCATTTTAAATATTGTTACTTATTTGTATGCCCTGTACAAATTAAATATGGGTGAAAACACTTTACTTTTAAAACTGTAAATTATTTATAAATTTGTTTATCGGTTAGCGGAGGAATGAGCGGAGTTATCAAAAAACCCAAACTAACTTGATCTGATGGCTGCATAGAAGAACATAAATACCAAAAAATGCTATTTCTAGCTCTTATAGTTTGCAAGATCTAGGTGGCTGCTCTGTCTGCCCCATCTTCGCTGTTTCTTTTCCGCTGGTAATGTAGTAATTCACAGTATTGATGGATTATGTATGTCATAGGCTGGGTACATGCCAAATCCCAAGTTTGTAGCTTTTAAACTGTGGCTGTAGTAACACTTGCATACATTTATAAAAAAAATTGTCTGTTACATACAGTGGCTCCATCGACTAATCGGACAGCCATTTACTCGGGGAATGAAGGCTTGTAACTAAGCCAAAATTAACTCAATTTAAATTTTTTTTGCATTTATTGGTTCTTTGGAATATCATCTAACTGATTATTTAACAAAAAATTAATATTTTATTCGGTGACCAATTTTTTTAAATTATATTCAAAAATAAAACAGTTTTTGGTGCGCAACGAATAATCGGACAGCGCAAACCAACATAAGAAAAGTTCCGTTATTTTGCTGGTTTTTTCTTGGAAATGCATTTCGTTGGTCATAACCAGCTTTGTTAAACGTTAGGAGCAGTAAATGGTAAAAAATTTATCGAAATGGCTCCAAAAGGAAAGCAAACTACGGTTGAATCCCGACAACGAGCAGTAAAGTTACATTTAAAAGGAAAATCTATCCGGGAAATAGCCGAATTGGAAAATATTAGTAAATTGACTGTTCACGACATTATTAAGAGATTCCGTGATGAGTATAGAATTGAAAACAAGAGTCGTGAAGGTCAAAGCACGATACTAAATGAGCGAGAAGCGCTATCGATATTGCGAGAAATTAAGCATGATCCTTTTAAAACTGCGAAAGATTTGAAGATATCCTTAGCCGATCGCACTGAAAAGGATGTATGCTTAAATACGATTCGCAATACTTTGTATAAGTATGAATATTATGGAAGAGTAGTCAGAAAAAAACTATTTATAAGCCCTAGAAATAAAAATGGTGGAGTACGATTTGCCAAAGAGTACTTGTTAAAAACACCAGATTTTTGGAATCAGGTAATTGAATGGTAAATGCCTATAAAATAATATAATTCGCAGCATTGATGGATAATGCCATAGGCTGCTTACATGCCAAATCCCAAGTTTGTAGCTTTTTAACTGTGGCTGTAGTAGCACTTGCATACATTTATAAAAAAAATTGTCTGTTACATAATTTCGATGTTTCTTGTCCGTTTGTAATGTCATCCACAATCTATAGGCTACGTGTATTTCAAATTGCAAGTCTGAAGGTTTTATATTGTGGCTGTAGTGGCACACTTATTTTGGAAAAAATTGTCTCTTGCATATCTTTGCTATTTCTAATTCAAATCAAAAATAAATTTATAGCATCGGTAGAGAATACCATAGACTACGTTCATGGCAAATTACAAGTCTGTAGCTTTGTTATTGTGGCTGCTGTGGCGCGTTTAGTTTTCGAGATTTTTGAGGTAGGTGTAGTGTTTTGATAATTCGCGGAGGAAGGAGGCGAAATATTAAACATCTAAAGCAAACTTGATCTGCGTAAGACATCGGACAACCTGAATTCCCAAAAGCCGCGACTCTGGCTCTTTTAACAGGTTGCTAAGATCTAGGTGTTCATACGGACACCAGACAGACGGACAGACGGACATGGCTATATCAACTCAGCTCGTCGCCCTGAGTCAGAATATAAATACTTTGTGGGGTCTACCACGCTTCCTTCTGCCTGTTACACACAGCTGTCATTTGCACTAAATTAATAGACCCTTTTACTTTTTTGAAGTACAGGGTCTAATCAATTTCGAAAGAGATTAATATTATCATTTTAATCAGGAAATATTAACTTAAAATCCACACAACAAATGATCAATATTTATATTAATTTTAGTTAATTGTGGTCTTCGATGTCAAACATTCATAACCGAGATGTAAGAACAGAATTGATTTCTCTCAATGCATGTTTCTCGGTCAACCAAACCAAAGCGGTCAGCCAAATCCTAAGAAATTGTGTTGTTGATCTCTTCACACATACGCAGAAAATGTGTAAAAGGAGTGAAAATACACGCAATTCTTGTAATTTGCTTTGCATACGAGAAGGAGCTTGCTCACTCCATAAGACTGCAATCATAGTGCGCGCTGAGACGCAGCCTTTTTGGTTGCTATCGGTAGATGTATTCAATACGCAGATCAAGTTTATTTCCAATCTTTGATGCCACGCGTCTTTTACGCTCAATATCAATAAAATTCTCATTACCTCTTATTTTTGAATATAAACAAATTTTGCGCGCTGTGCGGGCTCGACTTGTTTTTCCCATTTTTCCACGGGTATAGGGTATAGAAATATGAAAGCATGCAACAAAAATAAATAAATAAAAAGGTTCGTATAAGACGAATGAAATAAAAATAAATGAGAACTCCATCAAACCTTATTAATATTTTATCGTGATGATTTTATATACATTCACTGGATATTATTTATCGATTAATCGATCCTTTAAATTGAAATAGTGTTTCTGCTGGACCACAAGCCGATTGGACACGTAGTTTCCACACCCAGAAGATGCTAACAACGCCGCATGATGGTCTGGATCGTTGGGCAGTAATTTCCCCAAAACGCAACGAACGAGATTTACGCAATTTGTTACAAAACTTGAGCCGCGCTGCAAATGGCATGGGTTTTAAAATTTCACAACCTCGCGAGTAAGTACTGTAGTTGTAATAATAATAAAAAGTAGTTTATTCTGAATCGTTATCTGTTTCCTACTCCCCAATTCCACAAAATTTATTAATCAAATAATTTTGTAAAATATGTAAATAAATATGTGTAAACTCCACTGAACTGACTGATTCAATTCTCAGCTCAAACGCTAAGACCTTGGAGGCTGCACAGAATATAAAAGAAATGAATGCCCTAAAATTTCATATTCATGTTCATATTCCAGTCTGTCTTATATGGTAACAAATGTTCATATGCCTTGTTATATCAGTCCGTTTCAAGACTACAGTCGGACGTAACTGACAGTAGGAGACCACGTAACTTTGCACTACTGTCTTACACAATCTATGCGCGTAATAAATAGTAAATATAAATGTAATAATTAATGCCAGAAATAAATTACTACTATTCAACTTACTAAAATAACGTATACAGACCAGAATCGCATATTTTATGTAACAACTAAAAGAACTTTAGCTTAAAGCTAAAGGCCAAAGCATCCATTGCTAGTGCAAAGAGGCACACTCCTAATACTCTATTTATGCTGAGTGATGCATCACAGAATGGATAAACTGTTTATTACAGTTTATGCATTTAAAAACGCCCGCAAATATAAAATGACTGAAATGAAAATAAGCGAAATTAATGATAAGAGCAAGAATATAAATGGGCCGATGCAACATTATATCCAAACGCATCATTTTAAATATTGTTACTCATTTGTATGCCCTGTACATATTAAATATGGGTAAAAACATATATTTTATTCTACAATTTTTAACTATCCTGAAAAGTGCATTCAAATCAAAAAAGATAACGTAGCAATATCGCAGCTACGTTTGCTTTATAGATGAACATAAATTTGCGTGTTTTCTTATTTGATTACGTTTTGAGCGGCCGAACAGCTGTGTGATGCATCTTTGGTGTAAACACGTGCAGCATGTTTGTGGATAATCTGGTCAGTCTAACTACTGTATAAGCAGAGTAAATGCAACAAGAAACGCAAGAAGCGATGAGTTAGAAGCTATGAGCAAAGCGAGAAGATGGTAGAGTGAGAGCCTCGCGATAAGCGAACTGCATAGCTCTCTCAAAACAATCGTACGCTCTGAGCGAGTTGTAGCGATAAAGCAAGTTGCAAACTGCTCTCTCGCTATCGCTTTACCTCGGAACTCTTTCGACCGATTGGAAGAGGTTGCAGTGGTTTATCGCTCGTTGTCGCCCAATATTATCGCCTCGCTACTCGCGCGCACTCTGACCGCAGCCTACTATATAGACTACGGTCTATCACACATTCGTTGCTATATTACCGATGCAATATGTGGTTTATCTGTTCTTTGTTCTGAATAGAGAATAATGTTTTTCAAGCATTTTCTTTTACCTTTAATATTTCAAAATTTAAAAAGTATAGTCGGATGCATTTGACAGTAGGAGATCCTGTAGCTTATTTTTGCATAATATAAAAATTGACTAATTGTAAATTTATTACATTATGCCGCATGTCACTTCTTTCAGGTGCATGATCTACGATGATCGAACAGGCAGCTATATCCAGGCACTCGATGATTGCACCCGAAGCGATCCAAAACTTATACTCTGCCTTGTGCCCAATAACAATGCCGAAAGGTTTGCGGCTTTTCAACTGATATTGATCGAATGAAGTTTATTTCGGTTGCATTTTCTAGGTACTCCTCCATAAAGAAGCGAGGGTGTGTGGACAAGGCGGTGCCTACTCAGGTGGTCACGACCAGAGCCAACCAGAGGGGCATGAGCGTTGCTACAAAAATTGCCATACAATTGAACTGTAAGCTGGGATATACGCCGTGGATGGTGCAGTTACCGCTGTCTGGACTGATGACAATCGGTTTTGATATAGCCAAATGTTCTCGTGATCGATCCAAGGCTTTTGGGGGGCTTGTGGCATCGATGGATTTGCAGCAGAATTCGACGTATTTTAGTACGGTCGCCGAATGCAGCGCCCACGATGTGCTGGCCAACAATTTGTGGCCGATGATATTGAAGGCGCTGCGGCAGTACGTGCGCGAACACAAAAATATGCTGCCCAAGCGTATACTATTCTACCGAGACGGAGTTAGCTCCGGCTCCTTGAAGCAACTCTATGAGTACGAGGTCAAGGAAATAGTCGAGAAGCTGGATGTCGAGTACAAGCGACATGGGGCACCTGCCCCGCCCATGTTCGCCTATGTTGTGGTCACAAAGTCGTGCAACACGCGCTTCTTTACGACCAACCAACAAAATCCGCCGCCCGGCACGGTTGTAGACGATGTAATAACCCTACCGGAGCGATACGACTTCTATTTGGTGTCGCAGAAGGTTGGCCAGGGTGCAGTTTCGCCGACTAGCTATAATGTCGTTTATAGCAACATTGGCCTCAGTCCCGATCAGATGCAGAAACTGACCTACATGATGTGCCACCTTTACTACAATTGGTCGGGCACAACCCGGGTGCCGGCCGTCTGTCAATATGCCAAGAAGTTGGCGACACTTGTCGGCACCAATCTGCACGCGATTCCACAGAATGCGCTGGAAAAGAAGTTCTATTATCTATAAAATCACAGTTTAATTTTACTTTCTGCATTGAATAATTCAATAGGTCTAAGCATCTGAATATCCTCTTTGTAGGAGACATCATTAAGTTTGAAGTTACTTGAGTTTCCGTTTATTTACTTAAAAGTGATCAAAATATCAATACTTTGCTAAGTATTTCTTTCCTAAGTTTCGTTCAATAAACACTACCGTTACATAATGTTTGAAATGACTAAAATATGGGGATATTGGGAAGGATAGGGCAAGTACTACCTAAATAGTGCAATATTGGGATCTATTAGCTGTGCGTAGGATTCCTTCCCGTTTTTCATTAGCTGAAGGCAGTTCAAGCAGGTAATATAGGCGACAGGTAATAGGCGGAGCAGGTCATTCGGACACGCCCGAATATGGAATACCCTGTACCCAATATTAGAAAAATAATGTTATAAAACTGTTGTATGAAGTGTAGCAGCAATGCTTTCTCTTCTTATTTTTTGTGCGCCATGCTTTAATGGAGCGTGTTGCCAGAGGGCGAGCGAGGCAACGCCTGTAATATTGTTTCGTTCATATCTCCCGTGTTTATTGAATTCAAGATTTGAAATAAACTTGATCTGCGTATGGTGTACAACTATCTTACAACTATAGGAAATCTCAGTGTTCATCCAAACGGACAGACAAGAATTCTGATCAAGAATATATATAGTTTGCGGGTGTGCCCCGCTTCCTTTTGCCTGTTACATAAATTCGCACAAAGTTATTAACCCTGTTTTTCCCATTTTTCAATGGGTACAGGGTACAAGTAAAGTATAAAGTTGGGTAAGCCTCAATGCTTTACGGGCATGTAGGGTGCTCCCGACTGACCGGCCGCGTCCCGATTGATCAGCTGGTTCAGTCCAAATCTAAAGCCAACAATATTCACTCCACTGTTCTTTTATTACATATAATTTTGAATGGTATTCGTTTACAGCCTAAATAGACCTCGATACACCAAGTTCTCCTAACCGTAATCTAGACATTATAGCCGACCAAGTGGCGCTTGCCGATGCATTCTCCGATGTAGAACCAGAAGATAACCTCGGCGGTGACCAACGTGTTCAGCCAGGCCTGCTTGACGGTCAGATTCTTGTAGGATCCGGTTTTGGCGCCTCTGACGATGTTGCCGATGCTCTGGCGTATGGCCGGCAGATCGGCGGGGGTCGGAGGGGTGAGCTCCACCTTGGCGTACTTCATGAAAACCTCCAATTGGGGCCTTGCCTGCACGAGCAGCCCTATCGAGGGGAGATTACATAACGAAAATTAGGAAACGATGTGGGTGTTGGCGTGAATGGTTTGCTGCGAGACTTACTGTTGATGAGACCGGATCCTTTGGTAGCTACGCTGGCCATGATGTTTGTTTCTACAGTATAAAATTTATTTATACGGCCGCAAAATTGCAGGATAAATGTGAAAACCTTGGCTTACCGTAATATGCAATGAGACAGGGTCGTTGCGCGCACAGAGTCGTATGATTCTATCGATTTCGATACACGATACAAGATTTATCGTGTTACTTTTTCATAATAATATGTAACTAGTTTTATTTGTTAGAAACTAGCTGAAACCATTATGGCTTAAACTATAGTATAGCTATTTAGTAAATTGTGTAATTTAGAAATTGTGTATTTGAAAAATTGATCGAAATCAGCGCTGATGTTCCTACCTAAAGTATCGCACAAACTATTCGATTACTGCAATGTTAATACAATTGCGCACCACTACAATAAAGGTGTGGAAGTCTGTTTCCACAAGAAAAAACGCAAATATAAAAATATATATTGTTTAGTACACGACAAATAACTTTCACTAAGTTTATAAAACTTAATCGATTGCGGTATGTGCGTGGCAAAGGCGTCGCAGCAGCACTGCGTGCATATCTGCTGTGCGAAAAGTGTGCATGTGTGTGTGTGTGTGTGTGAGTTGGATATGTTGGTGTGTGTGTGGGGGTGACGGAGAGCAAATTAAATTTGTGCAATCTAGTTTAACAACTTGGCACTTGGTGCGAGGGAAATTGATAATTTCGAAAGTAATATGCGCGTCTGTATGTGTGTGCGAATCTGAATGTGTGCGTGTGCGTGGATGTGTGCGCAAATTGTTGACCAGACTCCAATAGGCGCTGAGGGAGTCTCTTTGTATGGGTGTAGTATTTTATGTATGTACACACATGCATACATGCATGCATACATACATATGTACGTGCTATACGGCAAGCGGATATCAGTCCGGATATCAGTCGGATATCATGCGAATGACGAATTATAATCAGAGCCAAGACGCCTTATCACCCTGTGTGTATTTGTGCATATCTTGTGGGTGTGGTCCAGACAATGCCAATAACCCATAGCAGCTGCTGATTAGACCCCGAACTCTGAAAACCGGAAAAGGTCTGATAAGTTAGTGTGCAACACCCAGAAGAAGGCGTGGCAGACCCCAAAAAATATATATATATATCGACCCAGAACGACCAGCAGACCATATAGCCATATCCGTCTGTCTGTCCGTCCGTCCGTCCATATGAACCCTTAGATCTTATCATCTTTAAGAGCTATAGAAACCTTTTTTGATATGTAGGTTCTGTGGGACATTGGTCTGCTTCATATTTGCCCTGTCCTTTCTGGTTGGTTTTACGTTATTCTATACTGCAAGCAGAAAAAATTTGTCTTAGATTTTAGATACCTCCTCCCTTTCCTTCCTATTTTAAGGCTATACACTTGTGGTTTGGCATAGACATATGTACGTATTATGTATTATATTTATGTTGTACATTTCATTACAATCGGATAAGAAACAGCTGAGATATGCAACAGACAATTTGCTCGATTAGGGGACAGCGGAGGGAGGGGTTTGTGCGCTTAGTGTATAAGATATCTGCAAACGCAAATAACATTGTCTGTGTGCACACAAAGAACAGGGTCTCCTACTGTCGATTACGTCCGACCTTACTTTTTGGTAGTTCAAATAGGCTTTAGCGTTAACTCTCCACTAATTCCTAAAAATAATGTTCATAAGATGATGTGTCTGTTGGGAGAGGTTTGTGCTCGTAGACTAGTTTGGGATGAGGGGTAGATCGGGCTGGCATAAATGTTTGGTGGAGCATTTCTTTGGAAATATTTCTGAGAAGAAATTCTGAACCGAGTGCTTCAAGCGTAACGAACTTGCAAAAGTTTGGATTGAAAAAAAAAAACCGGTTTGTGGCATGCCTTATCTCAAAACAAAGGGAGAATTTCTCCAGTAGAGACTGCGTATACAGTTTAAATTAGAGCAATATATTATTATTATCGGCGGGACTAAAAGATCTATTGTATTCCCTGCTGAACCTAAAGTACGTCCATCAGTCCAATGTCTCGTACAAAGTCAAGTATCTCCATCGGACTAAGGACTTCCCTTTCTGACATTACAAACCTGTCCAGAGTAAGGTATCTTGGTATCTTTTGCTAGGGCAATGTAACAAATATCTGTAATTCAATTATATGAATCAAGATATATAGTTATATAAGATACTAATAGTTCTTCTTAATATTTGCAGTCGATGAACACGGTATAAACCAGAATAGACCTTAAAGGATATATCTAAGCAGTCAAAATGCCGCTTCCAAAACGATCTATAGAGCCGGTGCACGTGGCTCGATCTGTGTATCAGCAGGATGAACTGCAGTCCGTGGAGCTGGAGACGGTCACAAACACGACGCTCACAAATATTATAAGGCAATTATCGTCGCTATCAAAGCACGCCGAAGACGTCTTCGGCGAATTGGCCAGAGATGTGGGCAACATTGGAGATCGGGCCAATTCACTGCAGGCACGCATCGACAGGCTGGCCATAAAAGTAACACAACTGGATAGTACCGTCGAGGAAGTACCGCTGACGGACATAACACGCAAGAAGGCTTTCAAATCGGCTAAGATATTCGATCAGCAAATCTTCTCCCGTTCCACAATGCCCGCACCTATGCTGGAAACCTATGCACAGTGCGATAGGCCTCCGCCGCTGGACAAGCTCAATGTTTATCGGGACGATGGAAAAGACGGTCTCAAATTCTACACAGATCCCAATTACTTCTTTGAGCTGTGGCGGCAGGAGATGATCAAGGATACGGAACGCGTCATGCACGACAAGGGCAAGAAACTGCACAGACCCCGTCAGGAGGGAACTGGCGGCGGAGGACCCAATACTCGCATCAAGAAACGCGTTCGCACGCCTCACAACACACGCGAAAAGCAACGTCAGATCGCTCTGGGACATGGCGAAACGATCATGCCCAATAACATCTATCGCACGCCCAATGCGATGCCCGTCGAAGAGCCCGGATACGGCAGTGAGTATACTACATATATATGCATACTATAAAAATGATACGTATCCGTTGTGCAATGTGCTGTTAGTCGGAAAGTCTAAACGTCTGAAAGTTTGAAATTCTGTGCGTGTTCGACGTGATGAAGGGCAAAAAGGAAGGTTCAGCTCAAACTTTATTGTTAGCACTGGGGTATATATTCTATATTTTATAATTATACAGATATTGGCAATGCGTATTGCTTGGATATTGTGTGTTCTTTGTGCTGCTGTCAGGTCAAAAAAAAAAGTGGACAGTACATATCAGTCGGACGAAAGGTCTACAGTCGAACTTAACCGACAGTAGGCGACCCTTTACTTTGTGCCTATGGACTTACAAATAAACGGCATATTGTCCGTGGCATATCTTCGCTGTTTTTTATCCGATGGTAATTTACAGCATTGATGGAGAATGCCATAGGCTACATACGCGCCGAATTACAGTTTGTAGCTTCAATATTGTGGCTGCTGTCGTGTTTAAAGTGTGGAGATTCATGAGGTAGGTTTTTGCGATTTGCGGGGAAAAGGAGGGAGGTATCCAAATTCTAAATAAACTTGACCTGCTTACTGAGTAGGAGAACCTAAATCCCGAATATGGTGTTTCTAGCTCTTATAGTCGCTGAAATCACGGACAAACGGACGTACGGACATGCCTCGGCTTGTGCTGATCAAGATTATATACTTTGTAAGGTCTGCCACGCCTCCTTCTGGGTGTTACACACATTTCCCACTTGCACTAACTTAATAGACCCTCTTTACTTTTTTAAAGTAAAGGGTCTTATTATTCTAATACCCTGTGTAATGTATGCCAATTTAGCGCAGCTAGTCAAAATCCAAACCGTAGTTGCCGACAACGAGTTGCAGATGGGAACTTCGGGGCATCGGAGAGCCGTGCAGTCCCCTACAGTGAAAGATCAGCTGGCGTTCATTGATGACGACCTAGACGATGGTACGGAGCCAGATAAAAAAGGCATTCGACTGCGCATATCTGTTGACTTTTTGTTAGCGTTTTTCAAAGTTATTCCAAGCATTGTTTTCACCTAATCAGAACTTTATGAAATTTCTCACCAGCTTGCAATGCCTGCAGCCCACTCATTAATACATCCAGAGTGCATAAGAAATCCCACATCTTTAGAAACTTGCCCAGTATTTCTGCTGTGTAGAGCTGGGTTCGATCTTTGATTTTGTAGAATCAATTTAATCGATTTATCGAAAAAATTCAATTAGCTTGAACAAAAAACAAAAACAACTAAGGACGGAGCAGATCCGTCGGGTGGAAGATTACAGTCGGACGTAACCGACAGTAGCAGATCCTAAATTTCGCAAAAAAAAAATAAAACTCAAAATTACATTGTTCGTAATTGTATCGAAGCCCAGCTCTACTGCTGTGATCACTTCATTAAGCGCGCAGCTTCATGCCCGAAAGCCAAGATAAGTTACTTGAAAAGGATCATTAGTAACAACCACATGCATCATCTATTAGAAGAGGAGTTAGTCCAAAATTGGAGTCAAATGTTCAAAGAAATTTGAAACGATAATACATTTGTTGTGACTGAATCAAGTACTCTGAGACAGTATGTTAACTTTGCAGTTTGCAGTTAACATACTCTGCAGTTAACATACTGTTGGTTAACAGGTGCTACTTTGAGTGAAAACAATCTAATACCGTTTCTAATCCCAATCTAGAATCAATCCAGTTGTTTGTTTTGATCGCAATTGATTTTTGTGTTCGGCTGTAATTTGTTGTACATTGTTGTGTGTTGTGTATATAGTTTATGTACAAATATTTAAACGTAGCCTTAAACCATACACCGCATGATCATCTCATTTCCAGATTCTGTTAAGCCCTATAATATGCTCTCACATTTGGAGAATAACAGTAATCTAACAAAGCAAACGGCTATCGCTATCACAGGTCAGAGCATTAGTAATTCCAAGTCTGTAAAATGTAAATGTTCTTCTATTCGTACATCTCTAATTCTATTATATTACATATGTATATCTACTACTATCACTAATTCTATAGCTCCCCCGCCCTTTCACGTGTGCTCTCCAAGTATTTTAATTTCAAATCAAAAGCATCCTTTTAACTAATCGATATCCTAGGGTTCAAATATTTAGATGTATTCGATGCTGGCATCGAAAATACCCCCATGCACATGATGCTATTATTTTTAATCTCTGCTCTACTGATTTGATATCATTGGCTCACGTACAACGCTAAATTCGAGTAAAAATTTAAACTCTTAACATTCGGAGTATCTCTCCAACTGTAACCGGTAGCTTTAGTGTTCGCTCTGATTCATTCCACACAAAGATTTGCATTTTATTCTATATTTCTCAACTATTTTTGTTTAAGCAAATACCTTTTATTTTCCTAAATATAACTCTTTTGCAATTTCAAAAGGCTGGGAAGAATTTTAATCAATAATTTGATTTTATTTAAAATAAATAAAAATAATGTTTCGATGAATCCGGGATATATTGTAAATAATACAAATGAATCCAAAGATTATTGAAATATAACGTGGATTTAATGTTTTATTTGATATATGCTTTAAATTTAAGGAACAGCGAGCGATTATAATAGTTTCGGAATAAAGATACATGAAATTAAAATAGCGATGTTAATGATATTTCGATTAGAGCTGGGTTCGATCTTTGATTTTGTAAAATCGATATTTCGATCGATTCACGTTTAAAAATCGATTCAATCGATTAATTGAAAAAATTCAATTGGTTTGAAAAAATAAAATCAAAAACATTTAGGGACAAAGCAGATTTGGTGGAAGATTACAGTCTGAAGCAGATCCTGAATTTCACTAAAATCCGCAAAATAACATTGCGCGAAAAAACCGATTCTCAACAAAAAGTATCTATTTAAACGACGACAAAAAGAATCGATTAAATCTAATCGTAATTGAATCGAAGCCCAGCTCTAATTTCGATGTATTATCAACACTCTGATTTTTGGAGAGATTGTATCGAAAATCGATAATAGTTTCGGAATACAGATACATAACATTTAAATAGCGATGTTAATGATATTTATATATATCTATAAAGTAATTCTCAGCCTTTACTCGCAATAAAAACCTCATTTAATCCGTGAAAAATAGTTGATGCTTGCAACGTTTGTTACTTTTCTTATTTTGTGTGCCATTAACATAATTTATTTTTTTGAACTTTGTTTTTCTAGCTTTTGTTTGCAATGCTATACTAAGAAAAGAATCGTTAATAACGTGTTTTAAACCCATTTATAGATATGGGCGTCTATGACACGCGGCCGCTGCGTCCCAATTCGATTGAACTGCGACCCAACTACCCTGCCGAGCAGATCGATGGCAGCGGGTATGATGCGCTGACCCCCGGACAGGCGGCGATCAATCAGTATGCGGCGGCATACGGAAGCAATGGCATTTCGGCATCGCCACAAATGCATTTGCATCAGCAGCAGCATCTGCAACAGCAGCATCAGCAGCACTACGATGCAGCGCTGTATCACCAGTCGCATGGGATGTACGGGCAGGGTGGGCAGGGTGCGATGTCGCCTGATGCCATTTACGGACCCGGCACACCGTCTCGCAACAAGCCGCGACCCTCGCAACCACCCCCGGCGCCCCCTTCGAACGGCAGTGGCGGATGCACTCCCACAACCTCGAACGCCAACACGCCCACACGTGGCAGGAGCATGTCCACCAGCCGAGACGCGCTGCCGCCGCCGCCGCCGGTGCCTGCGGATGCGGTGTCGCCATTGAGCGGCATGAACGGCACCGTCGGTGCCGCTGGTCACATGGCAGCGAAACTGCTGGGACGCACGAACAGCACATCGCGGGCTGGATCTCCGCAGCTGGCGCCCAGCAACAGCGCACATAATGCCAACGATCTGGTCATGGCGCAGCTGAACAACACTTTCAACAACATGACCATGAACCTCAACATGGCCAGCAATCAACTGAATTCGCTTAGCGACTTGCCACCGCCGCCGCCAGTGCCCGATCAGGTAGGGAAGAAGATTGAGTTGACGGGGCTAAAGACATGTATTTGCTATACCCTGTACCCATTGAAAAATGAGAAAAACTTAGTCAGAATGTATGTGACAATCAGAAGGAGGTGTGGCAGACCCCAAAAACTATATATATTCTCGATCAGGATGACAAGCTGAGTAAATTTAGTCATGTCTGTCTGTCAGTCCATCGGTCTGTCTGTCTGTACGAACACTGAGATTTCCTAAACTATAAAAGCTAGAGCAGCCGTTTTGGTCATTTTTGACCAGTTTTTCATACGCAGATCAAGTTTATTTCAAATCTTGAATGCCACGCCCCTTTCGCCCACAATAAACATAAATAGAATACATTAAACAATTTCATAGACACAAATCTTGTTACATAAATTATGTCTTTAGTAGTTGGTAGGTCTATATCACACGCGGATGAAGGTTATTTTAAATGTTGGCTGCCACGCCCCCTTTACGCCCTAATCGAATAACAAGCGTAATATTGAACATAGAAGGTTGTTATTCGGAATATATACCATCTTCCATTATTTTGACCTATCCTGAAGTGCTCATTGAAGTCGGTTAATAAACACAAGAGATATTAACGAAACAATATTACAGTCGTTGCATCGCTCGCCCCATAAAACAAAAGCAGACAGTTTTATACAATTATATATTTTTATTTTGCATCTTGCTCTTGTGGCTTTCAGCACTCACCAAAAATGTCGCCGCCGAATGTGGCGCCTCCGCCGCCTCCACCGCCGCCGCCAGTGGACGATGGAAACATGCATGTAATGCAAATGCCTACGCATCCACATCAAATTATGCCAAAGGCTCTGGCCAACGGTGAGCTGCAGCTTTGCCAGCCAAACGGCAATGCGCACATTGTGGCCGCCAAGAAGATGCAGGCTCCATTCCATGATCCACGCAACGACCTAATGAAAGCCATACGAGATGGTGAGTAACTTCTATTTGACCTCTTTAGTAATACAATTTATTACAATCCGTTCATTCTCAGGCATCATTTTACGCAAGGTGGAAAAATCAGAGTTGAAGGAAATTGAAAGAAATACGGCTATGCTGGATGTAGCTTCGATTTTGGCCAGACGTGTGGCCATTGAGTTATCCGAATCCGAGGATTCTGATTCTGAGGATGATAGTGAGGGCTGGATGGAAACAAATGAGACCTCCGCCTGATCCCTGATGGCTTCGGTTAAATCAGACAAAAATGCGAAAAGCAAAAAGAATAAAAAGTAATTCCCAAAGAATGTTGAATGCTAAATGGGATTACTTGAAAGCGCCAAAGCTTTTTTTTTACCATACTTCTAAGGAGTATATCTACATATATGCAAACCTACCAACCTATACTGAACCTTAAATCAAAAACCGTAAATAATATGCAGTAGATTGTAAATATTTAAATGCATTTGGCATACCAAAAGTAATTATGAAACATGCAGTAGTCGCAAGAAAGTCGAACGTCTAATATTCTGTAATTTTGCATACTCTATTTTATACATTGTTATTTAGTTTATTTGAAATTAGAACTCGACAAACTCTAATTTGCCCAACTTAATTTAATAATTGTTATATAATTTATACATATTCAAATATAAACAGAAAGCAATAGAAACTGTTTACAATATCTGGATTGCCCCAAGTTTCGTTTCGAGCGACTATTGAATTAAATATGTATTCACATAAGTAATCGTAATTATATATATCTACTAGAATCGATTATGGTTGCTAGATTTACATAAGGCCCAGCCTGAGCCTTGGGAGGCAATTAATACTCGTCTCGTAAAAGAAAATAACAAAAAAAGCTTGCTCTTGTTCTGTCATCAAGAAAACATATATAAAGAAAACAGAGTGCTCTTTGGATATTACAAAAGTAAAACGATATTTAACCCATTTATTATACACTCGAATACACCCAGATTATTCACAAAATGAAAAGGCATATTATATTATGAATTTGAAATGACCGGATGTAGCTAAGAATATTGTACATAGAATTCGCATAAAACATATATTAATAATTATTACAACTATTGATAGATATTAAAATTAAATCGTCGGCATTTTACACACGCTATGAAACTGCAATATATCTAAAAGGAAGTATATAAGCAAAATATCATTCTAAATATTCTAAATAAAGTACATATTTATTATATACTATCTTAACAATATAACTGAATATTTCTGCTAATTATATAGCTATTATATGGTGTATTATTACATATTTCGCGTTTGCAGAAAAACCTATTTAATGAAAGTATTGGGTGTATGCATAATAAGTAATAATTGTTGTATATTTTGTCTAATTTAAAACATCAAATAAAAAATATTCCAAATAAATTATTCGCTTCTAATTCCATTAGGCAAATGCGATTTATGGGGTAATATTATCTTTATTGGTAATCACGCAAGGAACACTGCAACCGTTAATTTCAAATCGAGAATTTAAATTTATTTATTTAAATGCAATTAAATATTTATGCTAATTTTTAACCGAAGTACTTCGCATCGGAAACTATCTTTTATTTGGATGGATCTAGAAGCTTACTCATCCAAGGTCTCCATTGGAGTCTTTTGCTTGGCAAAAGGATTGCCATTGTTCCCATCGTGCACTGCGAAGGGCATCTGGATGCCTTCCTGGGATTCCCGCTTTGGAGTGACGCGTTTGTGGTCGGTGGAGAAGGAGACACTGATACGCCCGTTGCCTCGAACGTTTGCCATGGCTTGGGGCGGTTGATAACGCACAGTGGGCGTGGGCTGTCGGTAGTCGTTGGCCAAGGGAAGGGAGGTGTTGTTTGAGTTGGCGTTGTAATTGGAATTGGAATTGGAATTATTATGTGGGATGTTCTGCAGTTTGGCATGGGTTTCCTTGCGTACGCCCACCATTAGGGTCTCTTGGCGGGAGCTCTCTTGAAACTTCTTGACGCGATCTTTGATTTCGCCCTCGCGTTTGACTTCCTTTTGAATTTCGGCGCGTCTTTTATTTTCGTAACGCTCCAAGGCCATCTCGTCGCGTTTCTTATTGCGTTCCACAATTAAATCGGCTATTTCGAGGCGTTTTTGAAGCAACGCCTCTTTGGACAGCTTCTGGAACATCTCTGGCCAGATGCCAGGTTGCTTCTTAACGAGCACGATGCGTGCCTCATGCTTGAAAATTCGACAAAAACTGGCCATTTCATCAATCTCTTGGGCCAGATGCCGTTCAAAGAATATGGGAGGATTATTGAACTTGAGATATTGTGGGAGAAGTACAACGTCTGGTTTGCGGGTGACCAGTCTATTAAGTTCGATGGAGATTTTTATATCTTCCTCCGTTTGCGATATCTGAACCATTTTGTTGTTATTCGAAATTCCGGAGCTTTTTCAGGAGCTGCCGTGGTCCTTTCCCACGCTGTTGTTATCTACAGAATGAGCAATTTCTCTCTTGTCTGTCATTTGATATGCTTAAACAATGCCTACTACTAACTCAGACCTCTACCTTTCTACGCCCGAACTCGATTTTATTTTATATCCATATTGGTTTTATTTATTTTGATTTGAATACTAACCGGCATTGTAATCGCCGAAACGAGTTGCGCTCCTTATCGATCAAACAACTATTGGCTGTCCATCCCTCTGTAATGGACGCCATTACTCCCGACAAGGGGTGGGACGGTATTGATAGGGTGAACCCCATCCGCTCACGCAACCCTCGACTCCCATGTTTCCCGTACACACCACCTGTAACGCTACTTCGCCAATTGCATGCCATCAGCTTAGTCATTGACCCTCGGACCCATAAAAATACTCAAATGCGACTTAGGCACACTGCAATGTAGATTAGAATAGTTTTGATTCGCGTATCTGTCAGATAATAATAATTGGGAGACTCCTTTTTTAGGGGCGATTGGAAACAGTTTTTGGAATGTCATTCAATGACTTATCGGACTAGAAGAAGAACCCTTTTATGTGTTCTCTAATGCAAGCTGGATCACAATCTTATTTAAATTTAAAATATATACTCTATAAAGTACTACAGTACTTTAAGAAAGCACGAAAGGGTCTATTATGTTAGTGAATGTGAAAGGTGGCAGACTACAAAAGTATATGTATTCTTGTTCAGGTCAACAATTTGAGTTTATATATCCATATTTGTCTGTCTGTCCATACGAGCTCGAGATCATTTTTATACCTTGAATCCATGATATGGGTAAAAACAGGGTTAATAACATGGTGCAAATTTATGTACCAGCCAGAAGAAGGCGTGAAAGATCACATAAAGTACATATATTCTTGATCAGGACATTAACACAGATCATTTTTATATTCTGTAGTATTATATTTATTATTATTATTTATTATTAAACACGGTCATTGAAGCATGGCAAAACAGTTATCAGAAGCATTGCTGCTGCGAGTCGTATAATATTCTATAATTATTTTTAAGATATAGGTTACAGGGTGTTCTAAAGTCGGGCGCGTCCGACTGTTGGTTTCGTCCTTACTAGTTGAAATTTAAGATCTTCTAGGCAGTAAACACATCTTTTTTGTTTTAGATTCTGATACCTATTCCCTCTGCTTACTGAAAATTTGGTGTGTGTGAGGGGGCATGTAAAAAGAAACTACAGAAAAGGTCTCATACTGGAATTCAATCGCGACATAACGACTGCTTATCCCGTCTAGACTACCGTCTGAGTGGGTATGGCTCTCGTAGCGATACAGTTAATGCTTTGCATATCCAATCTAAAGCCAGTTAAATTCAACGGCAGCAATTGTGTGTTTTATGTACCGATCCAGAACCCAAATACAAACACACTTGACCCAAAAGTGTGGAATTTTCGATTAGGTCCCTTCTACTTCAAATGAAGTATCTTCAGCACGCGATGTGCCTAATTGATATTTGTTGACTTTGATATTTTCGTAACTCTGTCCCCGAAACAAACCATCGTGCAACGGAATAATTAATTGCGTTTTATGGAGTCCAAATAAATTATGTGCATTCGAAATTATAAACCTGAATGGGCGGTGCAGATCAGTCAGACGCGCCCGACTGTAGAATACCCTGTACCATATATTTTAAACACAATCTTTTTTAAATATCATACCAGGTGCAGCTTCTTCTTCTTACCTCTTTGTGTATGCCATGCTTTAAAGGCTGCTGTGCCAGAGGGCGGGCGGGGCAATGCCTGCAAAATTGTTTCGTATATATCTCTCGTGTTTATTGACCGATTTGAATGCGCTTTTCTGGATAGTTATATAGTACAATACAAGAAAGTATATATTCCAAATATTATTTTTATTACTTTCTATGTTCAATATTACGCTTGTTATTCGGTTTTTATCGACTAAGGCGTAAAAGGGACGTGGAATCCAAAATTTGAAATAAACCTCATCTGTGTGTGATATAGACCTGTTAACTACTGAAGACAGCGTTTGTGTAAATAGATTGGTGTTTCCTTAATTGGCGAATGTATTTTATTTCATTAACAGACATGGCCATATCGACTCAGCTCGTCACCCTGATCAAGAACCTATATAGTTTGTGGTGTCTGCCACGCCTCCTTTAGCCTGTTACATAAATTCGCACTACGTTATTAACCCTGTTTTTCCCATTTTTCAATGGGTACAGGGCATAACGAGCAGACGTTAACATAATGCGCATTGTGCTTTATTTATCAGACCTAATTGTGCTCTCGGGTAGAACCTTAGCGACCTTCCTGGGCTCTTTGATGGTGGTCTGTGGGCACTGCATTTCGCCCCAGCCGATAGGCACCATGGGTATCCGATTTCTGCGCACATCGCTAGCATAGGCAACGACAACGCCGAGCTCCGCTTCGGCAGTGCTCAGGGTGAAGGATTGCTCCATTTGATTGAGGACGCGCGCCAGGATGACATCGCCGGGTTTGAAGGACCTGTATATGTCCACTCGATCCTTATCGGTTTCTCGGACATCCTCCTTCCGCAACAGGCCTCGATAGCTGCTTTCGAGCAATACGTTGCGGACACAGAAGATAGCGCATTTCACAAATTTTGGAGTCGTCACCAGGACGCGAGCTGTGACCACATCCCCAGTGGCCGGAATAGTCAGGTGAAAGCCTGGTTTATGCACACTGACAACTTGGCACTAGAAATGCGCAGCGAGTTTTGAATAATTGTTTATAAGAATATGTGATGTTCACCTTACCTTTTCCGTCGATTCCTCTATGTTAACAATGCCGGATTTCGAAGCATAAATGTAGCCGCCTTGTTCGTAGGTGCCTTCTCCCACTATAAAATTATCCTCCACTCGACAGAGGCGCTCGCCTGGCAAACAGATTAGAATATCGTCCTCTTCAACTTGTGATGCCGCAGTTGCTTCAGTCATTTTCTGGGGGCGCTTAGAATTTAAATATGATTGTTTGGAACAATACAAAGCGACACATGTGATTCAGTATTCGCTGTTAATAACAGCATGTTATCTTTTACATTTGTGCGTTTAGTTCACAAACAGTTCATTTGAACGGTTGCTCAAACGAACTAACGAACTAGTGAACGGTTCAGTCGAACACATTTCCGATGTATTCATTTCACTTATAAGTACAATTCCAAGTTACAACTGGGATTAACACTAAAATAGATCTAAAACACGATTGTGTTTTGGACCTACTTTTTTTTTCTTATTAATGAGATAATTTAAAGTTAATTATTGTTGCGCACAGCAATGTTTATACTTATGCCTCGAAAATCATATTTTGCATTTTAGTATGTACAATTATATTAAAACATGCATTTTATTTTATCGTATTCAATTCATATATGTAACGCAACCGACTGTAGGAGACCCTGTACTTTATGTTTTCTTCGCCGTTTCTTATCCGATCGTAATGTAATTCACAGTATCGGTGTAGATTGTCATATACTACGTACATACCATATCCCAAATCTTAAGCTTTAAAATTGAAGCTTTAAAACTGAAAATTGTGGCTAATTTGGTTTTTCGTTTAGCGGAAGAATGGAAAAAGTTATCAAAAAACCAAACTATCTTGATCTGATGGCTGCATAGGAAAACACAAATACCAAAAAATGGTATTTATAGCTCTTATAGTCTGCAAGATATACATAGGTGGCTTCTCTGTCTGCGCTAATTTCGCTGTTTCTTTCCCGTTGGTAATGTAACTCACAGAATTGATGGATAATGCCACAGGCTGCGTGCATGCCAAATTCCAAGTCTGTAGCTTTTAAACTACATTTATATTAAAATAATATGTTACATAACTTCGCTGTTTCTCGTTCGTTTGTAATGTAATTCACAACATCGACGGATAATTCTTGCAAGTCTGAGCTTTATTATTGTGGCTGCAATGGCACATATTCGCATTTTGAAAACAATTTTCTCTTGCATATCTTCGCTGATTCTAATTCAAATCATAAATAAATGGTGTCTCTATCTCGTTTAGTTGCTGAGATCTATGTGTTTATACAGACAGACGGACATGGCCATATCAACTCAGCTCGTCCTCCTGAGTCAGAATATATATACTTTGTGGGGTCTACCACGCTTCCTTCTGCCTGTTACACACAGCTGTTATTTGCACTAAATGAATAGACCTTTTTGCTTTTTTAAAGTACAGGGTCTAAAAACTCCAATTATTTGTCATAATTGAGAGAAAAAACAATTTACTCTAAAAATAACAAAAACTTATTCAGTGTAGTTTCTTTTAAATCAACCGGAAGCGACACACAAACTGTATCACTCCTAATAATTTAACGCCTTCTGTGAAACTTACTTTTGGAGACAATGGCTGCGTTCACAGCCGTTGCGCTCCATGGAGCGATTAACCGATAACGATTATTTTGCCGAAAATTGCAACCCTAAATGTGGCATAACTGTAAAATCTCGTGGAGCGCATGTAGCATAAAATTTTTGCGCTCCATTGGATAAAATTATCGCTCCATGCAGCGAACACAGCTGTTTAAATTTGAAAATGTAAAAATTTATCGAGTTATCGCTCCATGGAGCGCAACGGCCGTGAACGCAGCCAATGAACTGTGTACCAAACCGTTGGTTCATCAAAAAATGAACTAAAGAACTAAGCCTTAAATTGAATTCAGTTATTGCCGAAACAATCGATAGCTGCAAAAAGGCATAAACCGATAGCTAGGCAATCGATATATTGCGCGTGTTTTGCCGGTGTCCATCAATAAATGCTAACACACTTATTTCATTTCTGTTGTTTTGTATGAATATTATAAATTAAATTAAATAAACAAATCGAGATGCTTGCCAACATGAGTTATCGCGAGGTGATTCCCAAGAACCTAAGCCCAGAGGAATGGATAGAAGTTGAAATCAATACGGGTGCGTTCACGAACATAACTCCATAACATATAATAATAAAGAAGTAATATATTCCCTTGACATTTAGGCACACAGAGTACGTTGCAAGATATTAAGACGTTTGGAAAGTCCGGCACCTTTTGCTATAATTCGCAAGCAAATGGACAGAATAGGAACCGTTTTATATATTGGTAATATTGTGTTGCATACGATTGTTATGTTGTTATATATATATTTATACCTTGTGCCTATGAACGCGTCGATCTCAGTTACAAAAGGTAGAGATGCCGTTTTGGTTGCTATAGATAGGTAGTTATCTTACGCAGATCAAGTTTATTTCGAAAATTCGATGCCACGCCCCCTTGACGCCTAAAAGTCAATAAAACCCAAACAACCTCGTGTTTTTTAGACCCTTTACTTTAAAAAAGTAAAAAGGGTCTATTAGTTTAGTGCAAAGAGGAAATGTGTGTAACACCCAGAAGGAGGAGTGGCAGACCCCACAAAGTATTTATATTCTTGATCAGGACGACAAGTCGAGTCGATATAGCCATGTCCGTCTGTCCGTCTGTCTGTCCGTCCGTATGAACACCTAGATCTCAGCAACTATAAGAGCTAGAGACACCATATTTGGGATTTAGATTCTCCTATTTCGCGAGCAGCACGAGTTTGTTTTAGATTTTGGATACCTCCCCCCCCTTCCCCGCAAACCGCAAAAAGCTACTGCAGCCACGACTTTAAAGTTATTGACTTGTAATTTGCTACGTAACTAGTTGAACATAAAAAGTTGAATAACAAGCGTAATATTAAGCATAGAAGGTTGTTATTTGGAACATTAGGTCTCTACTATTATATTTAACTATTCTGAAAAGCGCATGGGAATCGGTTAATAAACAAAGTAGATATAAGCTACGCAATTGACAGCGCAGCCCTGCAGCGCAGCAGCAGCAGTGCAGCGCAGCTGGCGCACGTAAAAAGGGAAGAAGAAGAAGTACTGCTAGTGTGACAGTTTTATAAAATTGTATATAAAATAAATGGCACAGGGTATTCTACAGTCGGGCCCGTCCGACTGATCTGCCCCGTCAAAATTTTTATATATGTATATTTCTACCCTGAAAAATGGGGAAAATAGAGTTATTAACTTTGTCAGAATGTATGTAACAGGCAGAAGGAGGCGTGGCAGACCCCAAAAACTACATATCGCTAATTTACCAGAAGAGTGTCATAACTCAAAAAAGTGCGTTTCGAGATAAACGCGTTTAAAGTTTTCAAGCGCCGTGTATCTCCATACAAAGCGTAGCGACATATTCTCTTCTCACGCTGTAGGTATTGAAGATGGGAAAATGAAATTTTGACACAAGATAGATTAATAACGAACATTACAGCTTCATTAACTCAAAAATCGCGTTTTTTGAGTTATGACACTCTTCTGGTAAATGAGCGTTATATTCTTGATTAGGGTGACGAGCTGAGTCTGTCTGTCTGTCCGTTTGTATGAACGCGTCGATTTGAAACCCCACATAACATCGATTTTTTAACAGAAAAAGTTGAATGTTGTTATTTGGAACATAAACTCTCTTCTATTATATTTAACTATCCCGGAATGCGCATAAGCGCCCCGCCCATTCTGGTAATTAAAATGTTTTTTTTCCTGAGGTTAGCGGTAGAATAGAAGATCTAAAAATTCTCAAAAAAAAATTCGATCAGCGTACAGCATAGGAGAACCTACATATGAAAAATGGTGTCGCTAGCTCTTGATAAGATCTAGAAGACGAACGGAAGGTTATGGCTATATCGACTCAGCTCGTCGTTCTGATCGTCGTATATATATACTTTGCGGGGTCTACATACATATTCTCTTTGCACTAAGTTAATAGACCCTTTTTACTTTTTTAAAGTAAAGGGTATAAAAATCTCAAATAAATTTGATTAGCGTACAGCATTGGAGAACCTATATGAACTTACGTCTAGAAGACGAACCGACGGATATGGCTTTATCGACTCAGCTCGTCGTCCTGGGTCATGCAGCGCCTACGACGCTTCCTTCTGAGTTGTTACATACATTTTTATACCCTGTACCCATTGAAAAATAGGAAATACAGAGTTATTAACTTTGTCAGGATGTATGTGTGTATGACAACCCCGCTTTCCCCATTGTTCAAATGGGCACAGGGTATAAAAATAAGAGCAGAAAATCTATATTATATATTTATGCTAGGCGCACCTTCCAAGACACCATGGAGCTCTCCGAGGTCAGTCTGGACTTGTCGCTGTCGAGGAATCACCTACGCCTCCGCTTTTCGGACTCCGCTATCTTAAGTGTTTCGTTGTTGGAGCAGGCAAACACCTCACACCTCACCCTGCTGGCAGTGACCGTTGGTAGCATCCATCGCATCGTGTTCCCCTTGCATGGAGAGGCGTCGGCGGCGCCAGTCGAGATCGGAAAGTATTCAATTTTCTTTGATGCCAATGTAAACCTCAAGGAGCGCAGCGTCTTCCATGTGCTTGATGGAAGTGTGGCGATTAATGTGCCTCAGCTGGCGGCATCCGAACTGTCGGAGGATGGGCAGGAGGCTTACTTTGCCGTGGACTACCAGTCGAAGGTGATGCTTTACGCAATGAATTGCGAATCGGGACACACAACGTCGAACGAGGTGAAGGAATCCAATATTATGCCTCGCTTTCTGTCCAACCTGAAGGCGCTCACGTAAGCCTGCTAACAAGCTTTATATTCACATCATATATTCACAATCAACATAAAATCGCTTCGCAGGCGACGCAGCGAGAGCATGGAAGCGGTTATATCCATGTCCTTCAGTCACGTTGAGGCAGAGACTTATCTCCTGGTGCTGCATCGCAACAATGAGGTGCGACTTTGGTCGGTGGATACGTTGCAGATCGTCGCCTCGCTTAACTGCGATGAGAGGCAAGAGGCCCAAGGACGTGCGTTTGAATAGCGTTTATTATGTATTACGTCACGCATTAACTGTTTCGATTTTAGCCCAGACCAGCCTATTGCGTAAAATCGATCAGCATAACTTCTGCGTTTTCTTATCGCATGAGAAGATGGCCGAATTCGTGTGCTTCAGCATCGTGTGCAACTTGAGCGAAGCGCACGCCCAAACGGCAAGCTTGGAGGTAAAGTATAGGGTACCTGCTCCGCTAATGGACCTGGTTGATTTTGATGCCACTTCGTCGCACATCTGGACGTTGTGGAGCAATGCAGATGGTGACTGCAATGTGTCGGCAATCTTTTTGGATATCGGCCAAACTATAAAGTGGGTGACAGCGGCATTGGAGCCTCCACCGGATCGCTATTATCTGAGCATTGAACAAAATGTAGATCCCCGGGAAGCCTATTGCGCCTACATCTTCCACCCAGGGCGATTTGATCGTAACGTCATTGCCAAGGCACTCTATGTATGTTTAGCGGCATTGTAATTGCCATGAGATCAATGTTTTTAATTACATTTTACCATCAGATGTTCCGTCGCGTTAACATGCAGTTCGATGTCAAGCAACTGACCATGGCCGTGCTGAAGGAGCAGGTGTGCCAAGCCGTCGAGGATGAGATTCAAAACGAGCTTAAGGAGTTCGTTGTTAGCGATGAGGAATACTTTGACATTGCGACGAGGCTCTGGGACCGTTTCTATTCCTGCTGCGAGCAGTATCACATAAAGTTCTCTGAGCCCACTGGCGTGGCTGTCCTGGGTGCCATGGATGCGGTTTGCGTCATCCGTAGGCAATCCTTTGCACTCATTCGCCCCTGTGAGATGTTGGAGCATCTCATGCTTGTGGAGGAGCACACTCACGACGTAATATCCTTTGTGGCTGCGCAGTGCCAGAATAAAGTGGCCGCCACTGGCTTTGTGAAGCTTATGAAGCTCGTTTCCCAGTTGGATAAGTTGCTAACGGAAGATATCAAGATGACCATAGATAAGAAACTGCATCAGCGTAATGATGACTTAATAACCCAATTGCTACTACAATTTGCTTCTGCCAAGGCTAACTCCGATGATCCTGACACGATTCTCCTACCATCTCATTGTGTTGAGCGTCTGAAGCACTCGATGGAGACAATAGAAAACATGGATTCCGCCGTAAATATGTTGCTGGATTTACTGGCGATTGTTGACCACGTCCCACACCCACTGTCCATAGGTCAGAAATCATATTCGACCATATTTGTATTTTCGTTTTTTATAATTTGTATTTTGCGCTTTGTTATTTAGCGCATTCCAAGCCGACGTACTTTCTACCGTCAACAGGAGCTCTGTTTGGCAGTGAATACGGCATATCCATTCTGGCCGAGTCTGTGAAACAAATGGCAATGATACGGTAGGTTATGCTGGAGAAACCTTAAAAGTGTTTAATCCTTATGATCTTTCTTTGTCCAGTTACGCAGTGTGCCGAAATCTGCTGATCTTGCAGTATATACGTCGTGGACAGATAGGTCAGAAGGACCTCCCCATCATAACGAATGTGAATTTCCTGTATTCATACTACACGCTCGTTTGGATATGCGAAACTCCAATCTCTCTCAACGCTCCAGCTAACTTGTGAGACAGATTGAACCTAGATGCTCGTTCTTTGTTAGCTTATTAATCTCCAATATCGTTGCAGTGAGGTGTCCATGCAGCGTCTTACACGAGCTCAACTGTTCAGTGGTTACACGCGTCCCTACGCCAGTCAAATGCGCCTCAATAGTCAGACCACACTGTTGTGTTTGTTCCTTCAGTCAAAGGGCTTGGCTACCTCGCTTTCCCTGCTCACGCAGGACTCGGATCAGGAAGCGAACTGTCAATCCATAGGTCAGATAATGTTGCGGATTGTCGGGTTCCTCAATCAGATGCTGTAAGTTAAATCAAGGATTCACCAACTGCCATAATATCAAATGTTTCGTTCGATATAGTTGGCCCGAGACTGGGAGTGAAGTATTTCCAGAGTGGCTTTTTGGCACCTGCCATCATATCATCATCCAGAATTATGTGCGGATCTTGGACGGATGGTGTAAGACTAAACAAAGTTCACGTACGTATTTTTATACCCTGTGCCCATTTGAAAAATGGGAAAACAGGGTTAATAACTTTGTGCGAATGTATGTAACAGGCAGAAGGAGGCGTGGCAGACCCCACAAACTATATATATTCTTGATCAGGGAGACGAGTTGAGTCGATTTAGCCCTGTCTGTCTGTCTGTCTGTCTGTCCGTCTGTCTGTCTGTCTGTTTGGATGAACGCGTCGATCTCAGCAACTACAAAAGTTAGAGATGCCGTTTTGGTTGCTATAGATAGGTAGTTATCTTACGCAGATCAAGTTTATTTCGAAAATTGGACGCCACGCCCCCTTTACGCCCAAAAATCAATAAAACCCAAACAACCTCGTGTTTTTTAACATAAAAAGTTGAATAACAAGCGTTATATTAAGCATAGAATGTTGTTATTTGGAACATAAGCTCTTTTGTATTATATTTAACTATCCCGAAAAGCGCATTAAAATCGCTTAAGAAACACAGGAGATATAAGCTTCACAATAGTTGAACTTAAAAGTTCAAAAACAAGCGTAATATTAAACATAGAATGTTGATATTTGGCACATATACTCTATTCTATTATATTTAACTATGCTGAAAAGCGCATTAAAATCGGTTAATAAACAAAGTAGATATAAGCTACGCAATTGGTAGCGCAGCCCAGCAGCGCAGCAGCAACAGCGCAGCGCAGTGCAGCTGGCGCACGTAAAAAGGGAAGAAGAAGAAATACTTTTGATACGCTTAGAGTGACAGTTTTATAAAATTGTATATAAAATAAAATGCACAGGGTATTCTACAGTCGGGCCCGTCCGACTGATCTGTCCCGTCCGACTGATCTGCCCTGTCCAAATTTTTGTTAATATTGTATTCATTAGAAAACGCTCTTAGTCGGGCAAGCCCGACTGTCTTATACCCTGTACCACAGATCACCCTTGCTTTTTAAAATCTAATATGGCATGCTGCTATATATACATATATATGTATACAAAAGGCAGTTGTGGGAATGAGATTTCAATAATATTGCTGTCATTCCTCAATTCAAATGCATATGTTGTTGAACAAAATATTATTCTAGTTCCGAAGTTCATCTGTGTAACAACGTAAGAAATACTAAATAACTTGGCATATCGGGATGTTGTGAGTCTATTTTTACACTTTGACCAGAGTTTGATCTTTTGTGTATAGCATAGTGTAAATGGAATGTCGGGATATTGAATATGTAGCATAGCCTACTACTACTTAGATATACATTAAAATTAATGTTTATAAAAGATAATAATAAAGATCTTTAATTAATCATATTTCTTTTAATAATTGACCGATTTCATTGAAATTTGTAGAATTGGTAGATATTAATCATCTCCACAGTTCGTTGAAAGGATTTACTTAGATAGATTTATATGTCTTAAATTGGTCAATGTATTGCATTCATGGCCATTGTTCGCGGTAGGGGTGTGGCATCCAAAGATAGAAGTAAACTTGTTCATTTTTCAAAAATGACCAAAACGGTTGTTGTAGAAATTGTAGTTTCTGATATCGACGCATTCATGCATACGGACAGACGGACAGACAGACATATAGGGCTAAATCGACTTGGCTCGTCTCCCTGATCAAGAATATATATACTTTATGGGGTCTGCCACGCCTCCTTCTGGGTGTTACACACATTTTCTCTTTGCAGTAAACTAACAGACCCTTGTTACTTTTTTAAAATAAAGGGTCTAAAAAACATTTTTATTACCAGGATGGGCGAAGCAGGTCAGGTCGAAAGGGCCCGACTGTCTTATATCCTGTGCTCGCACATTCGGTATATAATTTAAAATAATTTAAATATAATTTAATTTATTTACAAGCATTTGTACAACAATTAATTGGGGAAATGTCACAGGGCAAGCGTGGCCTGCAACATTGTTTATATCTTTTGTGTTTATTAACTGATTTGCGCTTGTGCGCATTTCAGAATAGTTGAATATAACAGAAGAGAGTTTATGTTCCAAATAACAATATTCTATGTTCAATATTACGCTTGTTATTCACCTTTTTCTGTTAAACAATCGAGGTAATGTGGGTTTTATTGATTTTTTGGCGTAAAGAGGGCGTGGCATCAACGATTTGAAATAAACATGATCTGCGTATTGAATACACCTATCGATAGCAACGAAAACGGCTTTTCTAGCTTTTCCGAAATCGACGCGTTCATACAAACGGACAGACAGACAAACAGACAGACATGGCTATATCGACTCAGCTCGTCACCCTGATCAAGAATATATATACTTTGTTTTTCCCATTTTTCAAATGGGCACAGGGTATAAAAAGCAACCACCCACATCTAGAGGCAGCTTTTTGGTATTAGGGTTCTCCTAAGCTGTGCGATGACCAAAACTGTATTAAAATTTTTATATAATAAATGAATAAACCCATAGAAGCCCCAATTTTATAGCTATTAACTTGTAATTTTACACGTACATAGACTATAGCGTAGTCCATCGATGCTGTGATCGGATAAGAAACAGCGAAGATATGGAGCTGACAATTTGTACGACTGGGAATAAATGGGAAGTGGTTTGTGCATACACGCATATATTGCCTCTGTGTAGGGCAGTGTAGGCAGTGATGGATTATGGATTATGGAAAAACAAAGTACAGGGTGTCCTATTGTCGGTTACGTCCGACTGATGCGTCCCACTGATCTTCCCCGTCCTTAATGGTTTTTATATAATATCTACATTGAATATTTTGTTGGCAGGCCTTTTTATGCTGGCTGTTTCTCTCCTGGACTGCGGAGAACCGGAAAAGGCGATAAGGCTTTTTGAAAGGGTTTCGCTGCATGTGCTCAAAGATCCTTTTCTGTTCGAACAAGTGCTGAAAAACACGCCGCTCCATTCGAAGTTGCAAAACATTGTCGCGAACGAAGGCGATGATGATAACATATCGGAGGAAGATAACAAACTGGCCACAATTCATTACTATTTAAAAGTTATACAACTATTTGAACAACATTCTGCCTCTGATTATATAATAAAATTGGCCCAAATGGCGATGCAAAATCTGCGTGGAGACGATCAACAGGTGCCGATGTTCCAATCGATTATATTCAGCAACCATTTGCAACTGGGACACTATTTGGATGCGTACCACGCCTTGGTTTACAATTCAGATATATCCCGGCGCAAGGATTGTCTGCGACAGTTGGTCATCATGCTGTTCCAATGCAAGAAATTCGATCTGCTAATGCAGCTGCCCTACAATGGACTCCAGAAGGAGTTCGAGAACATTGTCGAGTCGCGTGCTCGCTCCCTTAGCATTGATCAAAATCCAGTCTACAACTTTCTGTACGCTTTTCATGCCATCAAGGGCAACATGCGCAAAGGTAACATTCTGTTTCAATTAATTGCCATCTACTTAATTCGACTTCGCATTGCTCCACAGCTGCCACCGTTATGTACGAGCAGGCCATGCGGCTGCAGGTGGACGGGGACGCGACCGATGCACTGCAGAAGCGTTGTTCGTCCCTCCTCATTTGCATAAACTGCCTGTATCTTGTGGACCCGCGTTACAGATGGATTGCCAAGCCCGTAATCAGCGATGACAAGGTCGCCATGGAGCAGGATGATCTCGATGGCGAGGGTAACAATTGTAAGCAGGAGGTGGTGGTGCTTGAACTTGTTGATATACGCCGTGAGCTGCTCCATGCGGAGGCTGTTCGAGAATTGTCGCAGCATCGCAAGGATGTGGCTGCCTACGAGATGGCCGACGCAGAGGAGCTCTCCTATCTGTTGGCCACTTGTGGCCTCTATACGGCGGCCCTTAAACTTGCCCATGGACACGAATTCTCCGTGCTGCCAATTTTCGAGAGTTTGGTGTCCTTGTGCGTTAGCACGTCAGAGGACAAGCCCAAAGATGCATGGGATTGGTTACAGAACAATGATTTGGCGGGTAAGGATTCCTCTTTGCATATATTAAGTATCACGAAATTAGTATGATATTGTTTATTATATTTACGTATATTTTACGTTTCTTTCAGACGTGGCACATCGCACCAACGCCGACGAAATGACGTGGTCTCTGCTTCAGAAACTTGTTATGGATAATGAGCTCCGTGGATCCACTTCGATTCGAAAATGCGTTGTGAATAGGATTCTGATGTTGAACGCCTTCGTGCCCCAATGGCTTATCGACTCCTACAAGTTGGCAAACTGCCGCGAACTGTTGCATCTATATGTGAAACACAACCGTCTACTGGATGCCGCCGAGTTGGCAGTCGAAATGATTGGCGGCATGCTGGGTGCTGGGAGTGAATACTTCGAATTTAAGCATTCAGTGAATGTGACGAATCCGCAACTCTCCTTTCCAATAAACACCATAGATCTGTTGTTGCATGGCCTGCAGATAAATAGCAAACAGGATATGGAATACGAAATGGTAATATCTATCTAATATCTAATATCGAATATTTGTCTAATACTATCTTTACTTTGGCAGGCTTTCCATAAGCTCGAGCAGGAGGTGGCGCGGTATGTGGAGACCGTCAAGCGCACCACGGATGATAAAATCAAGTTGGGTGTATTAGCGGAGAGACAAAGGAATCAAGAGCAGATGTTTCACTGAAAATCTTGAATGCTTTATAGCGCACAATTTGTATTAATAAAGTAAAGTAATAAACTAAAAATTGTTCATTAATTGGACCGCAGCGATGTAAAACAGGCATGGTTATTTCTATAAGTTTTAAAATATCTCAGAAAAATAAGTATATGTGCAATTACAAAATGTATTTGATTTTGTGTAAATCGAAAATAGATTGTTAGTATGCAATTATCTGTTAGCGAAAATGTTTATAAGGATTCTTATGCCACGCCCCTTTTACGCCCTAATCAATAAAAACCGAATAAGAAGCGTAATATTGCACATAGAAATTATGTGATATTCGGAATATATACTCTCTGCTATAACATTCACCTGTCCTGAAAAGCTTATTGAAATAGGTCAATAAACACAGGAGATATCAACGAAACAATATTGCAGGCGTTGCCTTGCTCGTCTTCTGGCAGCGCGGCCGTTAAAACATTGTACACACAAAAAAGAAGAAGCATTGCTGCTACGCCTCGCATAATAGTTTTATAAAATTCAATTTAAACCAGTAAGAACGGGGCTACAGTCGGACGTAACCGACTGTATTTTGTGTTTTCGCTGTTTCTTATTCGATCGTTATGTAATTCACAGCATTGATGGAGAAGGCCATAGACTACGTACATGCCAAATCCCGTATTTTAACCAATAAAACTATAGCTCTTAAACCGAAAACTGTTGCTAAATTCGTTTCAATTAGCGGTCCAATGTAGAGAGTTATCAAAAAACTTAAACATATTTTATGTAACTGCTGCATAGGAAAACCTAAATACCAAAAAATTGTGTTGCTAGCTCTTCTAGTTTCCAAGATCTCGTTGGCTGCTCGCGGTTAGCGGGTGAATGGGTAGCGATATCAAAAATTTAAAACAAACTTGATCAGCGTACAGCATAGAAGAACCTACATACCGAAAATGCGGTGTTCATACGGACAACAGACAGATAGATAGACAGATGGACAGACAGACAGACGGACATGGCTATATCGACTCAACTCGTCGACCTGAGTCAGAATATATATACTTTGTGGGGTCTACCACGCTTTCTTTTGGGTGTTACACACAGCTGTCATTTGCACTAAATTAATAGACCCTTTTACTTTTTTAAAGTACAGGGTCTACATATAGGGTGTAGTTGGGACTGTCCGTCTGATATGGTTTTTCCGGATTTTCCCTAATCCATGCAGCAAATGCTCGGCCTATTTTATGTCATTTTATTTTCTTTTATTTTTATCCCCATATTTACATTTACTTTTAAACATCATTTACATTTACAACTTTTAATTACACGTTTATATTTCAATTGATTTTTACTAAATTACTTCGTCGACTGCAATTAGCTGACATTAAATAAATAAATTATAAAACTTGAAAATCATATCTTTAACTTTTTATTAAAAAAATGTAAAGTAAAAATTTAACACGAATATCTTTTGTACATCATTATATTATACATATTGAAAATACAAGTTTAATCTTTATTTTAATTCGCCGTCAAAAATAAGATAGTGTAAATTATCCACTCGTAGTGGTGGTTTTTTGCGTTCTAATTTTCAATTATTATTTGCGATCCCTGATCCAAAGCAGCCCGAGTAAAATTCATTTATTCAAGTTCAATATTTATTCACGTATATTAGAAATCATCTGTCATAACCAATTCAGACAAGAACTTCTTGTAGATATTCATGAATTGTGCCACGAACGCCTCCAAGTGGAATATGTGCTTGGCTCCGTGTTGCATGCGGTGCTCGTAGAGCGTGGCATATTCCAGAGTCTTGGCCTTGATGGACATATCACAATTGCTGACGAGCTGCTCGACAAGGCCCCGGAATATAAGATTGGGCGGTACTCCCTGGGATATCAGCTCGTACAGGCGATCGCGAATCTTTTCGAGCTTGGCCGGAGTCTGTTCGCTGGTGATTTGATTTGCAGTCTCACGCAGATACAGCTGCCAGTCGAGTTCGGCGATGTCCTGCTGAGCCGTGAACGGATATTGCTGCACCTTTGAGGCCTCCAGCATGAGCAGCGCCCTGCGCAGGTTGCGCTCCGACTTCTCGACCACGCGATTAGCCAGCTCAGGAGGCAAGCTGAGACCCTCGCGCTTGCAGGTGCTTTGGAGCACGCTGATCATTTCAGTTGGATTTGGAGCTGGCACGCGTATGCCGAGGCAGCGAGATCGAATGGCCGGAATGATGCGAGATGTCGAATTGACGGAGAGGATTATGCGACAAGTGGCAACGTATTTCTCCATGGTACGGCGCAGGGCGTGCTGGGCATCTTTGGTTAGCTCATCGCCCTCGGAAATGACAATGACCTTAAACTCCCGTTGACCATTAATGTCGATCTGCTGCGTCTGGGCCACCTGCTTGATCAGATCAATGACCACAGTGCGGTCGTAGATGCCCACGTCCGATGGATTCACCTCCAAGTGATAGTTGCTGCTCACCGTCATCACCTCGATCTTCCGGTTGGAAGGCGTTGTGAAGCTCATCGTCTCGTTGCGCAGCCTCTCCACGCCCGGGCCGTACATCTCCCGCAGCAAGCACATTATGCGCGTCTTCTTGCCAGCACCAGATGGCCCGTAGAACATCAAATGCGGGAAATCACTTTGTTTGCACAGATTTCTCAGGTTCTCCGCTTGGTCCTAGAGAAATAAACCGAAACCGGTTATGTTGTGTTTCACATAAAGTTGGGTTCTTGCCTTGTGGTAATCCAATTTGGATAGCTCCCTTGGCCGGTATTTGTCCACCCAGAGTGCCATATCCGCAAACAATTACAAATTAACAATTTCAGTCAATTATTTGGAATAAAAATTGGTTGGCTTTATTATTTCGCTGAATGCGCGCTTTTTCGCTGCATGTCTATCGATAGCATCTATCAAATGGCACTTTGGCGATATATCGGATATTCCGACTATAACTATCGATACTACATCGCTGTGCAAAGTTTTTAAACACTTCGACACCGGCATTGTTGCCAAATTAGCAGTTTTCCCGCCAGATCTAACTGTTTTTGAAGAGCGTTAGCTAAGAAATTTGTGAAATTCCAAGAAGTGGGGATTCAGCTTTTTGTCGGGTTTCTCTTTTGCTTACAAAATGCCTACTAAAATATTTTTATCAATATTTGCGATGGTATACACAATTTCAAGCACAACTTTTAAAATAGCTTGCGTGCATTCTGCATTTTATTTGTATACCCTGTACCCATTGAAAAATGGGTTAATAACTTTGTCAGAATGTATGTAACAGGTAGAATGAAGTAAATATATTCTTGATCAGGCTGACGAGCTGAGTCGATATATACCTCTCTGTCTGTCTGACCTTCTGTTTAAACGCGTCGATCTCAGCACCTATTCGACCGTTTTGGTAATTTTAGAAAGGTGTATGCCATACGCAGATGAAGTTTATTTCAAAGGTTGGATGCCACACCCCGCCGCGAATAATGACCATAAATAGAATACATTGAGCAATTAACGACATACACTTATCTACGTAAATTCTACGAACTGTAGAGATGATTATACATATCTACCAATTCTGTAAATTTCATTTATATCGGCCCATAAATAAGAAAATTATGATTAGTTAAACAGTTTCATATAACAACAAAATGTAAACAACAATTATATTGTATATTACAAACTTTGAACAATTGCGTCCATTTAATTCAGAAGTGAATAAACTACGTATCGCTCATTTACTAGAATAGTGTCATATCTCAAAAAAAAATGCGTTTCAAGATAAGCGCATTTAATGTTTTGAAGTTCCCAGTATCTTCATGCCAAGCGGAACGACATACTATTCTCTTCTCACGCTCTGTGTATTGAAGATAGGATAATGAAATTTTACACAGCTTAGATAATTAACCAACGAACATTTCTGCATCAGTTACTTTTAACTTATGACTCTCTTCTAGTAAATGAGGGATATGTGAAGATTTACGTCGATATTACCCTGTCTACGCTGTGCTCTTGCTTAATAATCTTAACTTTGTGACAGTGTGCGTGTCGCAAAAGATTCGTTCTGCTGCTGAATTCTTTGCCACAAACACTGCAATGGGTGGAGGTGTCTCCAGTGTGTGTGAATTGATGCGTCTGAAGAGTTTTGGGTGCCGCAAAGGATTTTTCGCATTTGTCGCACTTGTAGGGACGCAACTTTAAATGAACAGCGTCATCGTGCCGCTTTAGGTGGCAATGCTTAGTGAATTTGCGGCCACACTTGCTACATTGGTATCCATCCCTGTTGTTGTGTCTAGTTAGGTGCTCGTCCAGTTCTTGTTGGCTCGATTTGATTTGGGAGCAAATCGGACATCTGATCTGTATGTCCATTAGGTGGGTTTTCAGATGCCGGCTCAATTCCGCTCGTTGGCGAAATCGCTTTGGACAAATTTCACACTCAAACGGACGCTCGTTTGTGTGCCCCATTAGGTGAACCCGTAAAGTTTTGGACAGTCCAAACGCACGCTCGCAGTAATCGCACTTGTACGGACGTATTCCCTCGTGGACTGTCCTAATGTGATCCGCTAAGTGGTGTCTCTGCTTGAACGCCCTCTGACAGTAGGCACACGTATTATCCGCATCGCAATGCACCTTATAGTTGTGATTCCGCAGCTGGGCTTCGGTCTTGTAATCCTTCTTGCAGATCTGACAGCTAAAGGGTATCTCAGTGAGACTATCCACAAACAAGTCGGGTCCAGACTCGATTTTCTGGCTGCACCTGTGGGTCTGCAGTGAGGATAATTTTCGAAATGTTCTGTTACATTTGGCACAACGACGAAACGGTATTGTACTGTATGGGTCTGGAGCTGGTGGGTCTTCTGGCCTTCCATCGTAATCAACAACGTCACCAGATGAATTGGACATGACGTTGTCCATTTCATACTCGATGCCCTCGTCGAAAGTATCCTGATCGAGCTACAAATAAAAGTTATTAATTTATGCCTTGAAGTCATTATTTTCCTACGATTACCCTATCTTCAATCTCTATTTCACTTTTGCATATAGGAAGCATATACGAACTGGAATCCAAAGAACTGTCCGCGTTGCATATTACAGATTTATAATATTCTTGACTCGCCTTTAAGTGGGCTTGAAGTTCAACAAATATTCTACACTTTCGGATGCAGTGCTTACATAGATCTTTCAACTGTATGGCTTCCGGGTTATATTGGCCCATGTCTATTCCTTTGAAGATTATGCTTAACAAGTCTTGCAGTTGGGATTCCCGCAGTAAACTTGGATCAATGTCTTCGGACTTGATTTGTAGGCAAGTGGCGCATATATTGCATCTGGCACTATAGGTCAATCTTTCTGGCTTATCTGATATCTCAGTTAGAGCGACCCTGCTGCAAATCGACTTCTCCGCGAATTTGCAAAGAGCTTGAAGTTTGGTGTAACAGGAGGCGCACAGATTTATTGGAACGCGCAGCTTAGTTTGCGTGCCCTGTGCCATTATTTCAAGAATCTGGAAGAGCTGCGAGTCTTCCGTAACACCATGCTGAGGGCCAGTGGTTGGCAGTAATGCTTGCAAGCAAACTCTGCAAAAGTGACGCTTCGTTGCACTAGTTATTGGAAGCATTCTATGTCGAAATCGATCTGTTAAAGCTTAGCTCGATTTTCAGCTTTCTGGGAATAAACACAAATATAAACTGAAGTTGTTCAGACACAGTTCAATTAAACGGTTCCTCGAACTGAACTAAGGAACTAGTAGTTCAGTGAACGGTTCACGTATTGCAGTTCCGTGCGACATGGTTTTTGATGTTTTTTTTGTTGATATATGTTGATATATGCCATAATTGAGAAAACGGAGACCTTTAAATTGTAGTAGCAAACTGTAAAAAGCAATAGTAAAGAACAGCGCACTCTACAGCTGCGTCTTGGAACCAGTGCTGCCAAATTGTTTCAAGAAATAAAGCTGTTTTTGGTGAAAAAAACACAAAATACAATAACTTAAAAAAAATGTGCACACAAAAGAGCTTAGGATATTCTTAAGAACGTGTTTTATATTAAAGGTCGGCAAATATCCATGAAGAATGACAACAATAATGATAACCACAATTGTGTTTAGTGCGCGTTGTTGGATTTTATATTTTTGTGTTGGGCGATTTTAATTTGATTCGTTTTTCTTTTTTCGAATTTTACAATATTTATTTCTTTACTTTCACGCACTTGTGGCTCGAGATAGGCACGGGATGTATAGTATAAATTTTGTAAAATTTAAGTAAAACAAAAAGCTGAATTAAATCTGAAAAAAAAAACAAATTTTCAAAAACAGTGTTTGGAACTAATTACGTGAACTGTGCTTTACTGAACCTTTTGTTCATCATAAAATGAACTAAAGAACTAAATCTTTGAATTGAACTACGATATACTTTAACATAAATAGAGTCAACTGCTATCGAATAGGTATATTTTCTTTTGAAAGTATCGATAATTAAATTGCAGTTTAATTCCCATATACTGATGGACATTATTACAATGGCATTTCAATTGATTATCAAAGATTTAGCCGTATTTAAATTATAATGTCATGTAATTGGCGAGTTTTGTGACGAATTACACTTTCTAACATATTGCATATCGTAGATATCGATACTGTCGATGCTGTCTCGACTATCGATTGTTTTGCACCTCTATTTGCTACCACATACATAAATTCTGCGGCTGCTCTGCGGCATAATCGTGGAATAGCAAATTTTAAAAGGCGTTTGTTTTAATTGTTCTTGCTTGGAGACAATAGCCAGGTGCATGGAAAACGGTGTGGAAAACGGTCTGTCGACCGACGCTGACCAGCTGGATGGTCGGGAGAACCAACTGAGCAGCAGCACAGACGGCGAGGGTGATGGCGAGGGCGAAGGTGAGGGGGAGGGAGAGGGCAACTCGACGCCACAGCAGCCGCCAACAACAAACGACGATGCAAGCGACGGGGAGGGGGACGGGGAGCGCGACATGTCTGTGTCGGATGCGGCAGAGGCAGAAGCTGAGGCTGAAGCTGAAGCTGAAGCTGAAGCTGAGGCGGATACGGAAACCACAGCAGCTGAAATCCCCGCTCCGTGCCAGATTTCCATACTCGAGGACAGCCTGTGCGAGAAGGACGTGGACAGCGATGTGCCGGACGACGACAACGACGACGAGGTGAGCCAGAGTATATTAAATGCAGTTAAATATATGTCGTAACAAAATCCAATTCCCGACCTCAAGGGCAAGGAGAACTATGAGGGCTTCAATGGCACTGGCCGCACAGTCACGCTCCAGACGCTGATGGCTGCCAATGTGCTGCAGCCGGGCAAATCGACGATGACAATAGACTATCTGGGACAGAAGTTTGTGGGCGATCTGCTGCCGGATGGCAAAATCAAATCCCAAGAGACTGAAACCATATTCGTGACGCCCAGCGCCTGGGCCATGCACTGCAAGCGCATCATAAACCCCGAGAAGAAAAGCGGCTGCGGCTGGGCGTCTGTGAAGTACAAGGGAAAGAAACTGGACGCCTACAAGAACAGCTATCTGCGCAAGTGTGCTCTGCAAAAGGAGTCGACACCGGACGATGGGGATCTGGGTAGGCAACAAGTCCGTAATTAAGAAATTTACGTTACTGCATTGTTCTCTTTCCATTAAGATGCAGAACGCAAGTCCCACTCACCCGATCTGGTGGTCAAGCGCGCAGTCTTTCAGCACAACACAATTGCCAATCGCAATATAATTCAGTATGTGGCAGCAGCGGTTTCTTTTTAAAAATAGTCCCCCTAACTCGATGTTCTCTTGCAGCGATGCCAACATGTTGATTGAGGCCGTGCCGTTCACATCCGTTGGCAAACTGCAGCCGTTTCTGTTGACCATCACCTCCTCGGCGCTGCTGCTGGCCGACTTCCACTGCCATTTGACCGTGCGCGAGGTCTGCGGCTATTTGGGCGGCACTTGGGACATGAACACGCACAGTGAGTCCGGCCGCACGATCTAGCCCAGTAGTTCCTGCTTGATATTAAACTGTGCTTACTTTTCCAGCCTTGACAATTACGAAAACGTATCCATGCCGCAACACGCGCTTCGATCGACAGCGCGCTGGCGAGGTGGAGCGCGACATACAGAAGCTGATGGTGCAGGATCAAGTGCTGCTCGTTGGCTGGTATCACGCCCATCCAAAGTTCCAAGCGGAGCCCACTCTGCGCGACTGCGATGCCCAGCTGGACTATCAAATACGCATGCGGGGAGCCAGCGACGTCACATACACGCCTTGTGTATCACTGATTGTTTGTAAGAGGACTTGAATTTAAATTCCCATTAAGAGCGAATTGTAATCTCCACTCTTATAGCACCCTACTACGAGGAGAATCCCACTCTTGAGTCGGTGGTTAAGTGCATTTGGATTGTGCCGCCCAATGAGAACAAACAGAGCATGGAATACGGCCGACCGATGCTCATGCAGTACTCCGTGCTACCGGATAAAGAAATACCGGAAGAGGTGCGCACCGAGATACAGTCCTGCGTGGATTACTACACCCAGTACCGAGGGGAGATCGTCAAGTTCCGTAATACCTACAACAACGACGTCACCTACATTGAGAAGCTGAAGAATACGCTCTATCCCAAGTTTCCATCCAAGCAGAGTGACAAAGCGCTGTGGAATTGGCTGTGTGCTGTGCTGGACTGCGAGCAGGAGGACGACTTCATACCACCGAAAACGATCAAGATCATTGACAACGATAATGATGGTGCGGCTGAGACACAGCAGCAGTCGAACGACATCAAACTGGAGCAGCAGCCGAAGGAAGAGCCCGTGCTGAGCGAGTGCGTTTCCATTAATTCTGTGGAGGATGTGCTGGAGGTGACGCGTAAGGCGCTGCAGGAGGAGGACTCCACACTGCAGGCGGAGCAAAAGGCCAGCGAGCTGAAGGTGATGTCGCTGCAGGAACAGCTCTGCATGCCCTCAGGACTGAACATGAATCCAGTGCGCATGTTGTCCCCGCTGGCCACCCCAAATCCAACAAACCATGCGCCAGCTGCTGCTTCAGTAGTGTCTGCATTGCCAGCGACTGCCAGCCAGTTGCTGCCGCCACAGTTGCCGCCAGTTGCTGCCACAGCTGCCTCACCCTGTGACAGCCCCACAAATCTGCAATTGCCCTCGAATGCCGCCAGCCCCGCCAAGTTCGAGCTGCCCGTGCGCGCCTCTCCGTCGCCGGCCAAATCCGATGCCTCCTCGCACACATCGCGCACGCGCAACTCCCCAGCGCCCAGCCCCGGCAAGTTCAGCATCAGCGACATTGCCCGCAACAGTCCCAGCCTAACGCCCAATAAGTACGACACTCTTGCCACGCCCCTAGTGCCGCCCTCGGCTGCCTGTCTGCCAACTGCAAATGATCTGATGGCAGCCAGCTTGGCACAGCTGGCTGGGCAGCTGCCGCCCAACTTTCTACAGGCTGATCTGGCCGCACTGTTCCAGCAGCAACAGCAGCAACAACATCAGCAGCAGCAGCAGCAGCAGCAGCGCAAGGATTACGGTAGCTCCTCGCTTAATCAGCTGGCTGCAGCAGCGGCAAAGGTGGGCGGCTCCAAGCAATCTGTGGCTCAGCTGAGCGATCCCAATGTGGCAGCTGCTGTGGCAGCGTATTCCAACAGTTTCAACATGCCACTGCCCTCGGTGAGCATCGGCAACACAGGCAACAGCGGCAACAGCGGCAGCAGCAACAAGTCGAAGCTGGAACGCAACTCAAAGTCGTTGGCATCGTCGGCATCCTCCAGCAATTCCAGTTCCTCCTCGAACTCGTACAAAACCAAGCTCATGAAGGAGCTGGACGAGCTCAAGAACGATCCGCTGAAGATGAGCGAATTGATACGTTCGCCGGAGTATGCGGCGCTGCTGCTGCAGCAGGCGGAGGCGCTTGGAGCCACCACCCTGGGAACTCTCGGTTTTGGCTCCGATTTGAGCTATCTGACGGGCAATCAGCAGCTGACGATTCCCGTAACGGCAACGTCCACTGCCAGCAATAGCAACAGCAACAGCAACAGCAACAAGTCGACTAAAGCAATATCGGTGGCTGCCACATCGTCGCCATCGTCGTCATCTGCAGCAGCTGCGGCAGCAGCAGCCGCACTCAATGCCGACTACAACAACTTAATCCAGGCCTCGAAGCTGCTGGGCTACGACTCCTACATGCAGCAGCAGAGCAAGCAGAGCAACGACCTCAATGCGTTCCTGCAGCAGCAGATGGCAGCTGTTGCCGCCGCCTCCATACCGCCGCCTCAGCCCATCGCCAGCAGCAGTTGTAGCAGCAGCAGCAGCGGCAGCAACAGCAACAACTCCAAGAAACAGCAGCAGCAGGCGGCTGCTCAGGCGGACTACACGGCGCTGCTGCAAACCTACACGAAGCTCTTTGATCCGAATAATCAGTTTGCCGCCGCCATGGCATCCACTGGGGGCAAGCACATGAGTGGCGCCCACAATGAGCTGAGCGCGCTGCTGGCAGCAGGAGCTGGAGGCGTTGGCGGAAAGCAGAAGCAGAAGGATATGCAGACGGACATGCTGCATCAGTTGCTGCAGCTGGAGAAGCAGGACTCGGAGATTAAGGCGCTGCTGTATCGCCAGAACAAGGCGGCGGCCGATCTGGATGCGCTCTTTGCCACGCCCACTGGTGGCAGCAAGTCAGCTGGTGGCAGCAGCAGCTCATCGGCAGCAGCGGCGGCAGCAGCAGCTGCAGCGGCAGCAGCTGTTGCTGCGGGCATTCCATCGCCCTCGTCGCTGACCAACTCCGCGGCCTACTACAACGCCCTGGCGCAGGAGAAGATGCAGGATTATGCGGCATTCTTTCAGCAACAGCACGGCAAATATGGCATACCCGATCCGCTGTCGAAGTCCACTTTGGCCGCCAACAACATGTTCATGTCGCCATCGGCTCTGTTCAAGATCCAGCAGGAGTCGCTGTCGGCAATGATGATGAAGCCGCCCAAGTCGACGACTCCCTCATCGGCACGCACCAGGGAATCATCAGCCTCGCCGGCCCTAGAACGTCTCACGCCCACCAAGTCGATTGCCGGACCCGGCGGAGCAGCTGTTGGCAATTCAAATGCCGCTGGCAAATACAATTTCAGTGCCGTGGACTTGGCCATTTCGAGTGTGCCCTCGAATACGCCATCGCCAGCGCCCTCCGACGGCAGCAGCGGATCCTCCCATCGTCGTCCCTCCCCCGATTTGAGTCGACTGTACGGTGAGCTCGCACCTCCAGGCGCCTTGCTTGCGAATGCTCTGCCCAAGAAGCGCATGGAGTTCGCCTCAGTTGCGGATTTGGCAGCGCCGCCACCAGCCAAAATATCCAAAAATAATGTTGGCGACGATGTTTTGAATCTATCCCATGATTAGGATCAGGCGATACGGGCAGGCGAAAGTTGGAGCCCAGTGAACGCAGTATTTCCTCAACAGTATCTACTATCCTTATATGCAGCATAAACCGAATCTCTATCCCCAATTCCCCTAATATGAAAGTTTTTAAGTTGAATGTAGAATTCATGCATTGGAATAATCAGTATTTCCACCATAGATTCTAAATTCGAAATCTAATTTTAGCAGGTCACTTTGTCACGCTAGGTTGTTTGGTGGTCTTCCGAATGGGGGCTTGTGTTCATCCAGTAAACAAGTCGTCTAGCGTGATTTCAGCTAATCTAAATTCGATATAATAACAATGAACGGCATCCTTACTGCACTGCTGACAAGTGTAATGACTTCAGATCTTAAGCAGAATGTAGATAATTATCTATACACGGATCGATGTCCTTGAACGAAACATTTTATTTATACTATTTGCTATTTTAGGTTTAATTACGTGCACAAAGCTACTCTAGGTATTTTAATATTATACATAGTACATACGGACAACATAAACAATCCATAAACTTAAACCTAAACATATACATACTACTATATAAAATGTAACATCTACTGATTATAGTTTCACACTGACTTTTTCCGCAATCAAATACGAAAAGAACTAGATATTTAGTCCACGGTACTAAATAGTACTAAATAAATGCGAAAATAAAATACAAATACAGCAGTTTTGCTAGTGCGTTTTATGTATGGTACTTGGTAAAAATACGGGTACCGCTACAAATACCGGTTACTGGGTTTGTTAATCCAGATCCAGAACTAGCCGAGCTGCTATGCAAAGTACACACTTGCTCTATGGTATCTACTATCTTGTTTACCCACTTTTAGATCAACAACAACGAGAATCTGAATCGTGCCGGTGATAAAAGATGCATGGCTCTTGCCATAGTTTGAGAGCTGAGGGCAGCTGCTTCCACTCGAGCCGGTTGGGTCTGTTGTTTAGGGGGACCGACTGGGTTATCACTATATTATGCCTAACTTTTGCATAATAAAAATGTGTTTAAAAACAAGATCCCAAGTGGGTGAACCGATGCTTAACTGAAAGTTACCCTAGCATTTAAATAAATTGCAGTCCATTCTAACAAATTTGTATCTCAGAGAATTTAAAAACTCTTCTATAGCCAGGATTGTAGCCATCCCTATTACTTAATTTCAACATATTAAGAATATAAAAAAAAATATTTAATTAATCATTTAAAGATTGCAGTAAAATTGCCTGTTTTGATGACTAGCAACAAATATTCAAATTAAAATATAATAACTAATGTAATGAAAATAAAGATTTTTACTTTATCGCGTAGAATAGTGTAAATATTGTACACATACATAAGCCTAACATCTAATATACCCCACTAAAACGCAATTCAAAGTACATCACAAACAGGTGCCTCGGCTCTTATCCATCGGAGTATATATAGCTGTGTTCTTAGCATTGGATGCTTAAGTCTCCTATTCGCTCCGTCGGACTCATGTCGCAGTATAAGGTAAAAGCCACGTGAAATAATCCAATTTTCAATTAGTATTTTATGTGATCCTCAAGGAATACGTTTGAAATCAGTTCAAATTTGGTGCAAGTGAAATTCGAATTGTTAAACAAAATGTTTGTAAAAAATTCGCAAAATAAAGCCTTTGAAAACATTTTTAAGCGGATTTACATAGACGTACAGCAAACTCATGTGACTTATGTTAAATAGGCAAACTGGTATTATTTAACATAAGTATTCAGTTTATAAAACTGTCAAGACATTGGAGATTTGATGTTTTGTTGATATTACAGTACTTGTCGGGCTTTGGGTCGCATTTCTCATCGGAGGATGAGCGCTGTCTCAACTCTCTTCCCGTGGGCCAGAACTCGCCACAGAAATGTCCTTTCGGGCTCTATGCGGAACAACTTTCGGGTTCCGCTTTTACCGCTCCGCGGACGGAAAATGTACGAACTTGGCTCTACAGGAAAATGCCCAGTGCAGTGCACAAGCCATTTGAACGATTTGCGGGATCTAAATACTTGAGCCAAAACTGGGATGAAGAGTTAACAAATCCAAATCAGGTGAGACATTAATTGTGTGCTCGTATATTGGATGTTAGCTTACTAATTTGTTATATTTGAATCCTAGATGCGCTGGAAACCCTTCGATGTTCCTCAGCAGAAAACTGTAAGCTTTGTTGAAGGCATTCATACAGTGTGTGGGGCCGGGGATACAAGGACCCGCAATGGGTTGGCCATACATATTTACTTATGCAATGCATCTATGGAGGATTCTGCCTTCTACAACAGCGATGGGGACTTCCTTATCGGTAACTCATGAAACTCATTGATACACGTGTTCATTTCTTGCTTTAACCATGTCAATAGTACCCCAACAGGGAGTTCTGGACGTAACAACGGAACTAGGTCGCATGGTTGTCTCACCCAATGAGATATGTGTCATTCCGCAGGGTATACGCTTCGCTGTGAAGGTCAGTTCGGCTTGTAGGTAAGTAAGCTAACTCTCCCAATTATTTTGTAAATTGTATGGATGATTATAATATAAGTTTTGTGAAGGTATAAGAATAATTTATTTGAACAATACTTTTTGTTTTCCTGTGTAGATTTCTTTTATTACGATTGTGAATTTCCTGCGATGCAGAATTAGTGCGGTTATCTTTACAGGGTTATTTTAGTTTGAGAGCGAAATAGGTCTAGTGAGCCAATATTTTACATGAAATTAATTTATATATCCTTGAAAAATATAAATAGATTCTTTAAATAGTTTTACAACTTATATTGTAAAAGATTTTCCATTTAGTTATTATTCTTTGTTTGAGAGCGATGCATTTATTTAGCTCGATGTTTTATTATTTTATTTATATGGTTATTTACATATGAATTAGTTAAATATCTATATTATACATGTATTTGTTATTATAGAGGTTACATACTGGAGGTTTATGACGGACACTTTCGTTTGCCCGATCTGGGTCCGATTGGCGCCAACGGATTGGCCAATCCGAGGGATTTTGAAACACCCGTGGCTTGGTTTGATGACAGACATATTAAAGGTAAAATGCACGTCTGATTCATATAATATCATATTTATAAAGCATTAAGAAGAACTATTTTTTTATTTAACCTTTATTTTCCGCCTATTTTCGAATTACAGAATTCCAAGTAATATCCAAGTTCCAGGGCAGTTTATTTATAGCGAAGCAAGATCATACTGTTTTTGATGTTGTCGCCTGGCACGGCAACTACGTGCCTTATAAATATGACCTATCTAAGTTTATGGTCATTAATTCAGTGAGTTTTGATCACTGCGATCCAAGTATATTCACTGTGCTGACATGCCCGAGTCTTCGACCTGGTACAGCCATTGCAGACTTTGTAATATTTCCGCCTCGTTGGTCTGTGCAGGAGCACACATTTCGACCGCCCTATTATCATAGTAAATATTCCCATCAATTTACAAGCACGTCCATTATTAAAAGTTGTTACTACAATGTACTCTAGGAAACTGCATGAGTGAATTCATGGGCCTTATACTGGGCCGCTATGAGGCAAAGGAGGATGGGTTTGCTGCGGGTGGGGCCACCCTCCATTCAATCATGACTCCGCATGGACCGGACTTCAAATGTTTCGATGGTGCTTCAAATGCTCAACTGAAAGCTGAACGCATAGCTGATGGAACTCAGGTCTGTATTTGCTTCGATTATTACAAATTTGAATTTTTTTAAAACATAATTTTAAATTTATTTTAGGCATTTATGTTTGAGTCTTCTCTTAGTCTGGCTGTAACTAAATGGGGCCGAGAAACCTGCCAGAAATTAGACGCTCAGTACTACGAATGCTGGCAGGCGTTAAAGGATAATTTCAAAATTGATAATTAACTAACCTCTTATTAAAAATTTGATATTGGTAACGGGTTGTATTTGTTTAATGTATCGATTTTATGATAAAATATCAGATAAATATAAAAGAATTTATTAATATTTTGGATATATTGAAAATCTTTGATACTGAAGTAATTGACACCAAAGATGCCTTAATGATAATTGCACCCAATGGTATAATACAGGGTATATCAAAAGAGCCAGTGGTATTAAACTAAAGAAATCATTTTAACAAAAAGGATGAATAACTGGAATGCCAAATCTATTCCGATAAAGATTAATTTTTAATGATTGTCGTCATAATATTAAAAAATATTCTTATAGCTGCTTATCATATAGATATACTATAAATTGTTATTGCAAACTCAAGTCTATAATATGCGCTTGCCTTACGAATATTCTTCAAATGCACAAACGATAAATTCTGGGAAATCTGTTAATACGAATATAACAACTAAATCTCGCTCATGGACAAAAATTTAGCCAAATCCATCTAATAATAAAAACAATAGAAAAAGCTTACCGCAAACAGCACTGCACTGACAAATATAGCAAATTATAAGGGCAATATGTTGTAAAGATTCCATAATTTATTAATTCCAACATTCAACAATACATACGTTATATATTTAAGAGTATAATTGGTCTTATATGGTAAGATATTAAATAAACTTAATCTCTGCATGGTTCACAACAATTTGAATACTAAATTTGATATCTCTCCAACGATGCTACAAATTTATGATAAGCTTTTTTACTTCAAAACCAAGACTTCTAAATTAAAACTGCATTTCTGTTTTATCACCTATGCCTACGTTCTTTAGGCTGTTAATTAGCACCGCTGCACAGTGGACGAAACGGTTCATTTAGCGGCAAAAATCGAAAATCTCGTAAATAAATAAAGATTTTTTAGATCTGTTTTTTTTTTTTTAATTTTGATAGTTGAAAAATTTGGATTTTTCTAACAGGTATTTTTTAGACCCTGTATTTTAAAAAAATAAAAGGGTCTATTAATTTAGTGCAAATGACAGCTGTGTGTAACAGGCAGAAGGAAGCGTGGTAGACCCCACAAACTATATATATTCTGACTCAGGACGACGAGCTGAGTTGATATAGCCATGTCCGTCTGTCCGTCTGTCCGTCCGTATGAAAATCTAGATCTCAGCAACTATAAGAGTTAGAGATACCATTTTCGGTATGTAGATTCTCCTATGCTGCAAGCAGATCAAGTTTGTTTTAGATTTTTGATATCTCTCCCCATTTACCCGCTAACCGCGAAAAACAAAAAACAGCCAACGAGATCTTGGAAACTAGAAGTGCTAGCAATACAATTTTTTGGTATTTAGGTTCTCCAATGCAGCAATTACATCAAATATGTTTAAGTTTTTTGATAACTCTTCGCATTGGACCGCTAATTGAAAAATAATTTTCCAACAGTTTTCGGTTTTAAAGCTATGATTTTAATGGTAAAGATACGAGATTTGGCATGAACGTAGTCTATGGCTTTCTCCATCAATGCTATGAACTGCATTACAATCGGACAAGAAACAGCGAAGATATTCAGAGATAATATATTTAAAAATATAATCACCTAGATCTTCCAAAGTATAAAACCTAAAAATACCATTTTTTGCTTTTTAGGTTCCCCTATGCGGCAATCAGATCAAGTTTGTTTTAGTTTTTGGATAACTCTTCACATTGGTCCGCTAATTGATAAAAACAATTTTGCAACAGTTTTAGGTTTTAAAGCTATGATTTTAATGGTAACTATACGGGATATGGCATGCACGTAGTCTATGGCCTTCTCCATCAATGCTGTGAATTGCATTACGATCGGATAAAAAACAGCGAAGAAAACACAAAATACAGGGTCTACTACAGTCGGTTACGTCCGACTGTAGCACCGTCCTTACTGGTTTTATGTGAGTTAAAAGTTGACAAAAAAACCAGTATTTTTGTATCACATTTATATATTTTTTTATTAGGTAAAAGTAATAATTAAGTATTAAAAATTAATAGAAAACATTAATAATAGTTTAAAAATATCTAAAATTCAAAAATCACTTTAAAAAAATAAAATACATCATAAAAATTTACCATTATTCAGAGACTGAACTACTGACTGAATAGTTATAACTAGAAACATCTGACTCGACGTTGTGCAGGGTAGCACATTGTAGCAGACACTTTTTGGAAAGATAATTGATCAAAATAACTGAATCATAGGATTTGGAATAGGATTTGGATTTGGAATAGGATTTGAGCCGAATCCACCCGAATCCCATTTTGTGAGCTCACCTAAAGTCGAGAAATAGTGTGAAAACGGAGATACTTATGTTATGAAGCCTCTAGCTCACAAAATTATCGATCAGATCACGGTTTTATTTATAAATAAATCAAAGTTAACAAACCAAAAAAATTTGTGAGAAAATTTTTGTTTTCAAAATTTGCAAGAATTTTGAGTTGCGTAAAAAAACAAACGGTTGAAAAATATGATGCGCAATTTTGAAAAAAAATTTCTGCTTGAAACCCCATAACTTCTAAAATATCCAACCAATTTGAAAAACAAAACCTGTTTTGAACGAAGCTAGCCAATGTTTATCGAAAGCAAACAAAAGTCAATTTTCGAAAACTCAAATTTGAGATATTTGCCGCTAAATTGGCCGTTTTGCCCATTGTGTGCTGTTGGCCAACATAGCACTGTCTGCATCACATGTTACTCAGCCACTGTTAGCGAACAGCACGCATTCTGTTAATCAGCGCAATTTTCTGCAAATTTGTTTACTTTATTTAAATAATACTTTTTGACCTAATGACTTATGGAATGTCAATGAACAAAAGATAGAAAAAACCACGTAACATCAAGAGCAACAAAAAGGGTTAATTATTAAATGAGTGTTTAATCTACAGTCTAAATGTAATACTTGGTGCTGAGCGTGGACTTCGAGTATTGAAAATCTGACTTGCATTCAGTCGACACACACATAATTGATTACAATTGATCTGGTCTGGTTCGTTGTTGACCCTCTGCATCATAGAGGGAGCATCGTGGGAGGTGGTAACATTATCGTCTGAATGATGACTATACAAGCATTTCGTAGCACAATTACAGGATCCATTTCTCAGCAGTTTGGCGTATCGTAGCAGAGATGGGGTCTCTGGCACTCTGGTCTTTGCGCAGCAACCTTTTAAAGCATCCACAGTGCTGATAAGGTCTGGTGCCCGTTCTTTGCTCATCGGTGTTCTAACCTCAGGTTGAAGGAGCCTATTCAACCAATACGTGCGCATATCTCCCTTGCCCTGAAGATATGAGTACAATTCGATGTTGATTTTTAATGTATGCTATTATAATTTCTGCATTTCTAATATACCTTAATGTTTGTGAGGCCGCGTTCAATGCAAATATAACCTCCATCTTCTTGAAGTAGTTGATACGTCTGACCGGAAATATGAATTTTCATAGCTTCGCCCGTGCTCTCCATACGCGATGCAGTATTCACCGTGTCTCCAAATAGACAATATCGAGGCATCTGCAGAAATTGTAGATAACATATATACGTTAAAATAATACTTGAATTTGTTAAGTTTTATTTTCAGAATGTAAAGCAGATTCCCTAACATTCATAATCTGTTTATTGATTTCAACTAAAGAATTTACCTTTTGTCCCACAACACCTGCTGCACATGGACCCGAGTGTATACCTATGCGAAATTGTACAGTTTCCGTTGGTTTATGCCGAATTTTTAGGTTTCCCACGTTTTCCAGTAAATGTAGAGCAAGTGAGGCTATTTCTCCGGCGTGTCGATTACCATTTTTAAGGGGCAATCCAGATACTACCATATAAGCGTCTCCTATGGTCTCGACCTGAGAATAAAATGTTATGCTGTCTCGCTTTGAAGGATATTTATCAGTTAAATCACCTTGTAAACATCATAATTGGATATAATAGAGTCGCAGCAAGTATACAAGTCGTTGAGCATCTCTACAACCTCGAATGGAGTGCTTGTGGTACATAGTTCTGTAAACCCCACAACATCACTAAAAAGAATTGTAACACAATCAAAACATTCGGCCTCAACTGGATCCCCACTTTTTAATAAATCAGCTACTGTTCTGAAAGTTTTAAAAAAGATGTTACAATTTAGTTTAATAGTTCTTTATCGAATAACTTATACTTGGGAAGCATCTGATATAAAAGCATATCTGTTTTTTTCTTCTCTTCATATAGTAAATTGGTCCGTTCCTGTACCAAGCCCTCCAGATTATAAGCATACTTTTCCATTATAGCTAGCATATTATCAAAAATGTTGGGCTTCCTGCAAAGAGTTTACAACGTGAAAACGTATGTAAATAGTATATACTCAAACCATACTTCACAAACTTACAAACCCGCTTGCAGTTCCTTTAAATGCATACGCACAAGTCTTATGTCAGGTCGCAATTCAGGATCTTCTTCCCAACACAGGCGCAGACACTGTCTAATGTAATTTGGTATATCTAAATATGTCAAAGCTGGGCGGAATACACCATGTTGCAGTCGATCAGGATTTTTAACAAACTCTATGATCTCTTTATTAGAAAAATTGAAAGTTAATGAGATTTTAAAGACTTTTTATCGACAAGTTTTACCCTGCTTAGTGTAGCTGGTATCGCCCCAAGTCCCTTTCCTTCCTATTATTTCATATAGCAAAAGTCCGAAAGAAAAAATATCACCTTTCTGTGAGCCACGTGGAGGTCTGTAAGGATCCCGCAAAAGTTCAGGAGCCATGGTAATGGCGCGTTTTAATTGTAGCTCAGCTCTGAAATAAATAATTTATTTATTTATTTAAAGTCGACTAAGGCCAGTCGACCAAGAGAAATTGAATTACAAATTAAAATTAAAAATAATAATAAAATTAGAATTAAAATTTAATTTAAAAATATCAGATAAGAAAAGAAAAATCTGGGGAAAAAATATTAAAAAAGATTAAAATATGAAATCAAATTAAACAAAAAAGAACAAGGTCCAGCATTCGCTGCAAGGATATGGGGAAAACCCAGAAAAACCCAATCAGACCAAGATTAGTGGTTAGTTCTGTTAATCATTGTTACCAAGCTACTACACAGTGTTATGTTGAGTTAGATAATTTAAAATAGCAAACTTAATAGAAGGAAGAGAGGTATCTATGTCGAATACACTACAAAGACGGTTGTAGTCAATGCAGAGTATTCGAAAGGGTTCATGCAAGGAATAGTTAGTAGAGCAAAAATTTAGAGCTAAAGGTGTGAAATAGCGGGTTGGTCGGTGAGGTACAGAGAAATTAATTTTTCCTAACAAAGTAGGTGAGTCAATTTCCCCACGCAACAGCTTTACCATAAATACTACGCCCAACATGGTACGTCGGTTAGCTAATGAGGGAAGGTTAATTAAGAGCAGTCTACTTCTATAGGGAGGTAAATCAACGCCAGGAACCCAGTTAAGGCCACGAAGAGCGAATAGAAGAAATTTCTTTTGTACGGATTCAATTCTATCCTGGTGTATCGAATACTGTGGCGACCAAACACAAGATCCATACTCCAAAATAGGACGTACAAGAGATGTATAAAGAAGTTTAGTGGTATAGGGGTCATCAAATTCTTTGGACCATCGTTTGATGAATCCAAGAACCCGAAGAGCCTTACTGATGGTGAGCACAATGTGTTTATCGAATTTAAGTTTAGGATCGAGAAGCAGTCCTAAATCATTTACTTCATGAATTCGGGAAAGAGGCATACTGTTCAGCATGTAATCGAAATGTTTGGGCTGGCCCCTGCAAAATGTCATCACCTTACACTTCGAGCAGTTTAAGTAAAGCTGATTGGTCTTACACCAAGATAGGAAAGAATTCAAGTCTGCTTGTAATAATGACTGCGAGGTGATGTCATCATACGTTAGGCACAGCTTAACATCGTCGGCATACATAAGTATGGAAGAGTGTGACAATACAAATGGAAGATCATTGATGAACAAGTTGAAAAGCAATGGACCAAGGTGGCTACCTTGAGGAACACCAGACGTTACATATACAGGTTTAGATACACTACTTTTAAAAATTACTTTCTGAGTTCTATTGTTTAGATACTTAGAGATCCAGCAAATAAGGTTATTAGGGAATCCAATTAGATTTAGTTTTTTAAGTAATAGAGAATGGTTAACAGAATCGAAAGCCTTGCTGAAGTCGGTATAGATGACATCAGTTTGCATTTTTCTTTGGAATCCACTTATCACAGAAGAAGTTAATTCTAATAGGTTAGTGGTAGTAGATCTACGTTTCACAAAACCATGCTGGAAAGGTGAAATAATAGAGCTACATAAGTGTTGTAGTTGAGGTGTAATTAAGCTCTCAAATACTTTAGGAATAGCGGACAACTTGGAAATACCTCTATAATTTTTTACATCGGACTTGGAACCCTGTTTGTGAAGAGGAATTATAAAAGATTCCTTCCAAATACTGGGAAAAGCAGAATTATCAACTTTTCGTGATGATTGGCCCAAAGATGCAATTAGACCGTTGTTGATAGTATGGGTAAGGAATATCAAAATCGTTAGAAGACGAGTACGTGGTTTGAAAAAATTCAGCAAACAAGTCGGCAGAGGCCTGATCAGTGGCTGCTTTCATATTTTCAAGGTAAACTGATGGGGGCAAAGAAGATGACTTTCGCTTAGAGTTGACAAAGTTATAGAATTGCCTGGGATCTTGGGCAAATTGTAACTTACAGCGACGCAAATACTCATTATAGCATTGCGAATTTACAATCAGAAAATTGGATTTGGCCACTGCATATCGAGAAAAATCAGATGGTTTGCCTGACTGCTTGTATTTTTTATAAAACCGTGACTTGGAATTCTTTAATCCCGCTAATTCCTTTGTAAACCAAAGGGGTCGCTTGGACCTGACTTTGGCTACTACCGGAACGCAGGAATCAAAAAGAAAATTCAGGACATTATAAAAGAAAGCAACTGCAATATTAATATCAGTACATGAATATAATGGCGACCAATCTGTTTCAAGTATAAGTGTATTAAGCTTCAGAAAATCAGTTCTACGGAAGCAACGCATTTTGCGTGCTGCACCAGTTACTATAATAGGACCAGGCAGGTCTAAAACTAACTCCAAAGTAGGATGAAAGTTATCTTCAGGTGAAACAAGAGGATCAGTGCGACTAATAATGCTACAGGATGGATAAGATGAGAAAATGAGGTCTAGAATACGTTGACTACAGTTTCTAATATGATTTACTTGGATCAGACAAAGTTCTAAAAGTCCTTCTATAAACTCATGCGAGCGCGAAGGGGATAACACACCATGCTCATCAGACCAGTCAAGCCCCGGTAAGTTGAAGTCGCCCATAACGATAAGGTGATCGTTATCAGAAACAAGAGAAGAAATTGATTGGACAGCGGAAAGGTGATTAAGATAGATAGAAACGTCCGAGTTAGGTGGTACGTAGGAAGAAGTAATAAAGATAGAATAGTTAGCAAAAGTGATCCTAACACCTACAAATTCAATGCCCAGAGCACTAGATGGAGCAATTAGTTCCGAAGACAGGTCAGAGTCAACGGCAATAAGAACTCCACCTCCTACTCTAGATAAGCGATCGCATCTGTAGGTGGTATATCTGCTTGGGAAAATAGAAAGATCTGAAATTTCGGGCTTTAACCAAGTTTCGGTAAGAACTACGACATGAAAATCAAAAGATAAACTATTTACGTACAGCATGCAAAGTTTAGTGTTAAGGCCACGAACATTTTGATACGCTACAGAAAGTGAGGAAGTTAGTTTTTTGAAGCATTAGATGAAGAAGAAGAAGATGTAGATGGGAGAACAGGCAGCGTAATCGGGGGCCGATTTTGCTTCCTTTGAATGTATTCCTTTACAACCAGGTCATTCGGCCAAAATGTATTGCAACAAATAGTATTGAATGCGTCGGCCGGGACACTGATCTTAAAGGAAGATACATCTCGGGCATATTTAAAACTGAATTTTTCAACCAAAATATTGGGTGCTTGGCTTTTTGCACTAATGTAGGCTTTAATCTCTTCGGACGTAGTGTCCGGCGCAAGGCGGGAAATAAAAATTTGTTTTTTCGGAGGTAATACTCTCATCGGATTGGATTGAGTGGGTACGGTAGGTACAGTAGGTACAGCCGTTGGTATAACGGGTTCTAGTACGTTAATCTCAGGTAAAATATCGTTTAAAATGTCGTTTCCAGAAGGCACGACAGGCAGCGGAGAAATAAAAGACATTAATTGCGGCTGACTATTGGCTA
>JAWNNJ010001258.1:0-27041 GCA_035045125.1 Hypselothyrea guttata | reverse complement strand
ATATATTTAATAGCTTGTACTATTACTCTACACTTACAGATAACAAATATAACATATACGATTTTTAAAATTATTAATGGTCTTAATGGTTTTTTAATTTGTAAATACTGCTCAATTGCGAATTAACTGTATATACATATGTGTTAATACATGAGTACAGCCTAAACATACATTACTCGCGTTACGCGACAGACGGACAGACAGACTTACATCGCTAAATCGACTCAGCTCGTTTCGCTGATTAAGAATACATAGTAACATATATATGTACATTTCCTTTTGCCTGTTACATTCATTCGCCCATTTTTCAATGGGCACGGAGTATAAAAATATATACATATATTCGGATCTGCTCTCCATCCTTTTGCCTCTTACATACATTTGCACAACTGACATACACTGACCACATCATGCTTAAAAACTTAATCACAATAGATGTAATATCAAACATATAAAGATAAATGAATTTAATGCGTTTAGACTTATTGTTTTTAGTGTATATACGTACTTATTTGGTTCATCCTGTCCTGCTTTGAGCTCGTGGAGTCCGAAATCGGATATTTGGCATACCCATCTTGAATCGATCAAACAATTGCTGGAACGCAAATTTCCATGTGAGAGAATCTCCGAGTCGTGCAGGTAAATCACGCCCTTCAATATATCCGAAACCAATGATGAAATGAACATATGATCCAAATGCAAATCCTCATTTGCAAGCACATCTTCCAGACTGCCTCGAGCGCAATATGTTGTGAATACAATTACAGACCCATGATCAATCGATGCCCCAAGAAAATTGATAATGTTTTCGTGCCGCACCTAAGAAATTTTTTATAGCACTTAAATCCATATGGGATCGAATAGGCCAACCGTATTCTTACCTCCCGCATCAATTTTAATTCTTTGCGAATCGATCGAGTTATATCCACATTCTTTTTGTGAATCTTTTTCATAGCAACTATATTGCCGCGAAATAGAGCTACACATTAAGATAAAGTATTAGATAAATATCGAATTGAGATAAATGTAAATAATAAGGACAAGCACCATGTTTAAAACATTCAAAATAACGATGTTTTTTCATATTGTTTCAATCGACCTTAATGTATTTCAAAATATGCGATATATCGATTTCTGTTTTCAAATATATTCATTTATATTATATATTATTATATTATATTATTAATTTATACAATAACAACTATTTTCTAATCAACGGAAACAACGTTGTTGGCGAAAATCCATTATTTTCAGATCTAGGTGAAGTCTCTTACCTATATTTGTAAATGATCTCTTATTTGGCTCCCCTACTACTAGAATACTTTGCCGACATATTTGAACCTACATTTAAAAAAAATTCGTTGTCAACCGCAATATTTCTAAGAATATATTCTATTTACGATATTTTTGTGACTGGGATTATTGTATTCTCCCAAGTTGATTACAGTAACCTCCTTCATATCAACCTTCCACAAAAGTCCGGCCAATGTCTGTTCATAGCGGTAATGTCTATAAAAAGATAGTTCAATGTTATTATGAATAATGTGATATTATTTTATGATTGCTTCATTGTGTTTCATCAGTAAGTAAGGTAAGATACCCAATACTCACACCATAATTAAGGTGTAATATTTTAAAATATGTTTGGAAATATATTTAATTCCAGCTTGTTCTTTTATTGGTTAGTGTGATCACTACCAGTAAACTCTTTCGATATATATTAAATTACGCACTTACTTCAGAAGGAACGCTATTGCTACGATTAAAACGAAAGCGCATAATGGAGCAGTTACTAGATAACGCCAATCCAGCTTTTTCCGGGGACATAACTCTCCGTGAAATCCGCAGGTGGGTTCTGCTAAAGGAGGTCGTCCATTGAGCCATTGAATAGGTCTACCATTTTTTATGTACCGAAATTCCTATATAAAATATTAAATTAACAGTAATATACAAAGAATAATATCTAATATATATTTTTCCTACGGGTATAATAGAATCCTTATTGTACACAAAAAACCCAACGGGCTGCATTGACATTTTCGATAAAAAATTACCAGTTCCAGAGCTTGCGTCGCTTTGCAAAGTAATAACTGTATAATTTCCCTCGGCATCGCCATTTGAGTCAATGAAGACCTGCATAAAGATTTCAGAAATTTAGCTATTTTAATATTTATTTTTGTTTATCTTACATCAAAGCCTTGAATGGAATGATAAGATCTATTAAAGATGTGGCTCATAACAAGAACACCGTCATTTATGTTTCCCCCTTGTTGAAGTATTTCCGTAATAGCACGTGCGTAAATCATGACGCTGTCATAGAGATGAAATCCATAAATCGGTACCTTAACAACGAAACTTATAAGTATTATTAACAATATACAATAAGCCATACATCGTACCGACATATTTTCGAATACTCTCGGATGATATGGGACCAAGAACGGAGCTTTACGTGCATATTCCTTGATCTTGGTGCAGATGTCCCTAAAAATTGGCCCATAGTATATTAACATTAAATGTTTTCTAGATGTAAAACAGCTTAAGACAGACTTCTAGTTCAGATTCAGAAAATAGTTAATATCGGTATCATTCAGTTGAAACAAAACAAAAAAGTATAGCGAGTGGAAAATTACCGAATATGAGGATTTTGTGGATATGTCATGCTTATTTTTATAACTGAACGAAATGAGATTTTGTCCAGTGATTTGCTCTTTTCTTTTCTAATATAAGGATCTAGGTAATCTGAAATAAGATATTTGCATGCATTAAAGTCGAGGGAGAGATATTAATTCAGATTCAGAAATCCAAATAATACAACTCACTGCGTTCCATTATATTAATACGTCGATTTGCATTGTATATCTCATCATCCACCGATATAACTATATACTCTCCGCTCTCTAAAAGTCTCCGATTTTGTAAGCAACGCACAAAGTCCACCATGGCGATATGCTCACCGATAAAAACATATACTAAGACAAATTTAAGTTTTCGAAGTAATTTATATCATGATGTGCATTAAGTTAAAAATATTCAATCCTAACTCACTGCGTGTCGTTGCAAATGTCTCTTCGATAATGTTTTCAATTTGAGACAAGGTCTTCTTAATAGGTATGTAATCCGATATTTGTTTGAAATGCGTTATAGTAAAGTTTCTCGCTTCAGCCAGTTCCTGTTGTTAATGTATGAAAATATTTCCGTCTTTGAAACGTACAACTTTACTCATCTTACCTGTATGGCCCTCGCCACATCTAAGCCCCAGATTGGCTTTGAACTTACAACAATGGCAAACTTCTTCCAATCGTAGGCGTTTAGCAAACTTATTACGCTCTTGGACACCTAATTAGTTTATATGAATTAATGTTAAATACAGTAAATACAAATAGTTATCAACTCAGAAATTAAACAAAATATAATTGTTTAAAGGTCCATTTAAAAACAAGTGGTTGTTATGTTAATGCTAAGTAAATACAAAATATTTGTAAAATATATTGGGCGGAGCAGATCAGTCGGTCGCACTCGTCTGTACCATTCCGAAGCCTATAAGCTATCTATGTTCTTCTTTTTTTGTCAGAGAGCGACCGAATAACCGATTTAAATGCGTTCAGTCTGGGCAGATATAATGGAATACGGTATATATTCGATTTAGCCCCGTCCGTCTGTCTGTGTGAACGCGTCGATCTCAGAAACTATAAGAGCTAGGACAGTCATTTTACCATGCGCAGATCGTTTATTTAAAATCTTTGATGCGACGGCCCATTCACGTTCAATATCAATAAAACTTACAAAACTATCGTAAAATTGAACATAGTAGAATGTTGAATAACAAGCGTACTATTGAACATATCACGTTGGGCTCTGCGAACCAAGTCTCCAAAACATTGAGTCAAAAAAAAAAAAAAATGAATTAAGTCCCCAAAAATTTGTATGGGAAAGAACAACAACGATTTTAAATTAAATTTGGGGTGTTATTTCATTTTTTGGGAAAAATTGTTGCAATCAAATTTGGGGACTTTTTCGTTTTTCTTATTTTGCTAGAATATCACAAATAGTCAAACAACAGTTTATGGTCTTATCTGCAAGATTTCTGTACAGATGAGCTAAACTACCGTTTTAAAAATGATTTCGGTGATAAGTTTTGAGTTAGTTGCTCAGTTTGATTGTTTACATGAATGTAATTTAATTGGAATGTAGACAAAAAACGTGCCATGCCAGGGTCAATCTGTTGGAAAATGGTACTTGTGAACGTGCTAAAAAGTACATTGATCATAACCAAGACCATGAGGAAGAATCGTATTTAAAAATAATGGCATTAAATGATATCAAACAGCAATGTTCAAGTGTTGCAAGCGTCCTGGGAGCAGAAAGCAGTGCGATAAGTTGCGTACGCTCAGCTTACCGTAGTACTTGCGAAAGGTATCTAATTATAAACATTTTTCGATTATGTTATGTAACAATAAATTACCAATAATCTTGTAGGTTTCAAGAAAATACACAAAACATTCAATTTGGCAAAATACGACGAGGTTTACAACTTATCGTTGCAAAAACTTTTGTAACTTCACCTCAAAGCCCTCTCTAAGTTATAGAGGCATTAAACTTAGAATCCATATGGACATCGTTTGGACTTACAAAGGACACCTTAAATCCGCTGCCGTTGCATACAGCTTGCATTTTTGAAGAGGAAAAACAAGCTTTTTGTATATTTTCATCTTTAGAAGTAATAAGAGGCATACAAGAAAATATACCACCGGCGAATAGAAAGTTCCTAATGGACGGAACTTTTAAAATAGTTCCAAAAGGTTGCTTTAACCAGCTACTGGTTATATACTATATATTCAATACTTTGACGAAGTAAGTACATTATATTTATTTGAAAGCGTGTTTTAATCTTAGCGTCGCAGGCGAACATGTGAATTTTTACTAAAGAAAATTTAAAAAAACATTTAAATATATTGAAAAAATAAAAAAAAATCGCTCAAATATTTAAAAACTTATTTAATCTGTATTTTAAAATAATTACAAGCGGGCTCAATTGCAAAAAACTTGGATCATTTCAAGTGCCGTTATTGCAGAAAAGTTGTTGAAAGCCATATGCAAGTTTTTATTTAATTAAAAATAAATCATGTACATTTAAAACCAGTAAGGACGGAGCTACAGTCGGACGCAACAAATCACAAGCCTGTAGCTTTATTATTGTGGCTGCAGTGGCACATACATGCATTTTGAAAAAAATTGTCTCTTGCATATCTTCGCTATTTCCAATTCAAATCATAAATAAATTAATATCATCGATGGAGAATACCTTAGGCTACGTACATGCCAAATTACAAGTCTGTAGCGCTATTATTGTGGCTGCTGTGGCGTTTATAGTTTTCGAGATTTTTGAGGTAGGTGTAGATTTTTGATGATTCGCGGATGAAGGAGGCGAGATATCAAAAGTTTGAAACAAACTTGATCTGCTTGCATTAACTGACTACCTAAATCCGGAAAGGTGGTGTCTTTAGCTCTTGTAGTTGCTGAGATATAGGTGTTCATACGGACAGACGGACAGACAGACAGACGGACAGACGGACATGGCTATATCAACTCAGCTCGTCGTCCTGAGTCAGAATATATATACTTTGTGGGGTCTACCACGCTTCCTTCTGCCTGTTACACACAGCTGTCATTTGCACAAAATTAATAGACTCTTTTACTTTTTTAAAGTACAGAGTCTAAAAAGACACTTATGAAAAAAAAGAATACGTAAACTATAAAATTGAAAACACAAATGAAAAAAAAAGATTTGGGGATTTATTTCATAATTTAAATTGGAGTATTATTTCGATATGAAATAACACCCCAAATTTGGTTCCGTATTTTAGGGACTTATTTCATAATTCAAATTGTGGTATTATTTTATTATGAAATAACACCCCAATTTCAAATTGTGGTATTATTTCATTATAAAATAACACCCCAAATTTTTGGGGACTTATTTCATTTTTTTTGCAACTTATTGTTTTGGGAACTTGGTTCGCAGAGCCATCACGTTGTTATATGTGTGGGAATAGGATAGCAATGATATTCCTGTCATTCCCCAATTCACACGCATATATTGTAGAAAACAATATATATATTTAACGTTCAAATCTAAAACATCTAATAAATACTTAGTTTATGTGGTAAACCTATTCATTATATTAATTAAAATATAGATCCCAGATATGGAATATATACTCTTATATTTAACTAAAAAGCGAAAAACGTGCTTTTCCGTCGCTCGCCTTCCAGTAGCGCGGCCATTAAAACTGGCCAACATAACAATACCAACAATACCAACAATACCGTAGCCTCTCTTCCATCTATTAAATTTGCTTTATTGAATTATTTAACTCTGCATAACATTGTATAGTAGAATAGTAATATTGTTTAACCTAACTAACCACTAATCTTGGTCTGATTGGGTTTTTCTGGGTTTTTCCCATATCCTCGCAGCAAATGCTGGACCTTCTTTATTCTTTATTTTTTCTTTTTTAATTGCATTAAATTTCTAATTTCATTTCATCCCCAGATTATCGTTATTATTATCATTTTCATTTACTTTTAATTTAATTTCTTAATTTAATTTAAATATTAATTTTAATTTGTATTTTTAATTTTCTATGTCGACTGACAATAGTTGACAATAAATAAATAAATAAACAAAAATGGCTGCTTTAGCTCTTATAGTTTCCGAAATCTCTGCTAAGCCTTTTTTATGCACTCATTTTCCCCTTGCACTAACTTAATACTTTTTCAAAATACAGGGTTTAAAAATGCACGCGGTGCGTGCTTATCCGTAAATTCGGATAATTCGAACTAGTATAAAACATACATTGCCACAAAGATTTTAATCCTGTTTTTCCCCATTTTGCACCCCCATGTGTGCAGGGTATTTATTCTCTATACAAAAATAATTTTAAAATAAAATATAATTTTTATAAAATATGAGAAACGTATCAGCAATGTTTCTTACGTTTTTTTATACCGTTTTATGGCCAAAGTATGCAATATTGTGTCTCTAATAACATTTGTTATTAGAGAGTATTAATTTTAGACCTCATATGTTAAACATTACCTATTCGGATTTTTGTTGTATCAATTTGGGCGAAACGGGAACGTAGAATTCAACATTTACAATTATCTTGGACGCATGGACGGACATGGATGCCATAAAATATATGGGATTTGCCACATCTTCTGCTTGTAACGTATATTTGTACTTAATTATTGACTTTGTTCTTACCAATTGTATATGTACAAGGTATGTTTGCGGACTAGAATAATCACTTATAGTTGAATTTTGCAGAACTAATGGATAAATTGACACGTGTTTCTTAAAACATTCTTTTACACAAAAATACAACCTTTTATATACATAAATGCTCGACATCGACCATATCTGTTACACAAGATACTTAATGTTTTGCAATTATTTACCTTTGAAGCTGGCGCCAATGTTCTTGCAAATGTGTCAAAAGTTGACTTATTGGATACTATTGAGTCGGAGCATTTCTGCATAAAATACGTATTAACAATATTTTTAAAGCGTTATTTAATTATAACATACAAAAGATAGCATTGGGGTATTCCATGCAGACGCTAATAACGCTTCAGTTGTACAACTCTCGTCGGGTCCGATGAAAGCAGTTATCTTTTTCTCTCGCATTTCTGTCATATATCTGTAATTAATTTTCAACGGTTCTAGAATATAATAAGAAATAAAAACGCAATATATTTAACGAATTTACCTTAATGGCTTTACCCTATAAGTACCAGATTTACCTACATCAAAGGGTGTAAAGGTCAGCGTTTTTCCAGGCAATAAATTAACATTTTTATTAACATCCTCAACCGCAAGTGGAAGGCCTCCAAGTGTTACCTATTTATAATGTATTTGTTTTATTTAGTATTACTTTTGTGAAGTTTTTAGACCATTAAAAAGTTTTATTTTTAATTATGTTTTAATACTCGTAATTCAATTAGAGAATTGGTTAGGAAATTTTACCTTAACGCAATGGACAATAGAAAAGAAAACGGTAATTATAAAGAAAAATTAAAAAAACAAATCATACATTTTTGGAAACTCCGAACATGACCTATCGACGCGGTGATTAATTTTGGTCGGTATGTGAAACATTTTCGTTTTAAAAACTTCTTGGAAAATAACTATGCTGAACCACATTAACAGTATAGTAACTTATCGGTAATTGTAAATTGTAAATTGGTAAAATTGAAATTATACTACTTTATAGTCAGCGATTTATATTTAATTTAGCCAAAGAATTTATTTTCCGGATATCAATGAATTTTTCATAAAAAGTTATTGTAGTTTTCAAAAGAAACTGATCCAAATATCAGTTCTGTAAATTAAATTTCCTGGATGCATGTTTGTCATTGTACATATTTAATTTTGTTGCAGTTGCTCTCTAATTTGCAGAAACCTGAATCATTTCAAAGCCGAGCGCATGATTTAGTGCCTGGGTATAGCCGCGAACCTCGTGATTTGGAGTTAAGCTTAGGGTATACTTCGATGCCAGTTTATTGTGATAACTTAGAGTGAAGAGGAAGGCAGCATTGAGAAATATTAATTCTGTCAAGAGGATTATGTTTCCGCATATGAAAACCATAAAAGACGCTTTTGGCTGCGTTCCGTATTCCCGTAGACGTAAGGATTGTTCGGTTAGTTCCTGAAATACTTTAATACACCAGGGCAACAGCATAAAGACACTAAGGCGTTTCCAAACTTTCAAACTCACGCCACATAAGCGCCTCAGAAAACCATTCATGGGAACAACTGATCGTATATTGATTATACCATATCCATAGTAAAGTGTAGTCAGACCATACCCCGAGTACACCAGACTGTATACCACTTTAGTAGATACATCGTGACACTCACTTATAGGTTGTATAACAGACAAAAGTAGGGTTGTTTCCAAAAGAACAAAATTTAAGACAATGGGATTTCCAAACAGATCACAAAGTTTTGCCAGCATAGTCCTCTTCTACCTTTACCTGGATTTGGTAATATTTTTTTTATATACTTCTTTCCAAAAGTTTTTATGAGTATTTATTTATATATTTTTAAAGGCTTTGGTTCCTTAGGTTACTTTGATGGAAATGTATTTCTTTTGCAAATACTTCTTTGATTGATGGCAGTCGGTGAATAAGTTTGTCTTGCGTGGGACACTAAAGAGATATCTAATAATATATCTATTAACTAGGACTGTTGATTAATGAGTTTCTATTTTTAGATATGGAAAACGTAAAATGTACTTTAATTAACTAAATTTGTTCACTATATTTGAAAACATATTAAAATTATACATATGTAAATATTTGTGAAAGTGGACAGGTCCGACAGGTATGTGAATTAAAAATGTGAAATGTAAATAATAGAATTATCCTTAACATATTTTTCGCGCATATAAAATTTATAAACAACAGAAATATAATTTGTTATTAATAATCTTACGTTCGAAAGAATCGGACAAAACAATCTGGCAACGCCCCTTACTACTGTGTTTGGCGAAATGCGTGCCTAATTGGTAACACTGAAATGTGTACATTTGTTCGTGTAATTCAACACTGATACCGTAAGTATGGTAAACATGTCGCTCATTTACCAGAAGAGCGTAATAACTCTTTTCGAGTGAATGATGAAGTAATGTTCGTTGGTTAATAATCTATGTTGTGTCAAAATTTCATAATCATATCTTCAATACACACAGCGTGAGAAGAGAATATGTCGCTCCGCTTTGTACGGGGATACGCGGAGCTTGAAAACTTTAAACGCGCCAACTAATGACGACAGATTTTAGGTAGATACATTTGTATCTCTTAAGTAGGTTAATTTGTTCCATTTATGTTCATCACCTACCAACATTCTAAAAATAGCTACATTAGCTCTTACAGTTTCCGAAATTATGCCTTTATACAGATGGGCGGCAATCAGACAGACATAACCAAATCGACTAAGTGTCGCGCTGATCAAAAACATGTACTTTTCACCACTTGCAAAGTACAGGATCTAAAATGCTACATTCCACTTACTAAATTTGTACTTCATGAAGTCAGCAATATTTTGTAATATTGGAGTTAAAATTCACTGAAGATTTTCTGATTTTTACATCTGCTTGCATATGAGAAAAACAAAACTAAAATCAGTGATGTTGACAATAAAGCAAAAAAGTGAGTTATTTAATAATCATTAATCCTCAACGTAAGAGTTTAGTGAGCTTTGTCTTCAAGCTTTTATACAAAAGAACAGACTAAATAAATTCAATGGTTTTTAAGAATCAACGATTAAATCTAAAAATTCACATTAAATTTAAGTAAAATGTCTATTCAAATTACTTTAAACAAAACAGACTGCTCCTTGGTTAAAGATAATTTACGAAATTTTTATGCGTTTAGAGCTATTATGAGCAGATTTACTTTAAGCTGTTTTCATTGTTTACAGACTAGACTTTTACATACTAGTAATTGCCTACCTCTGCTATATCTAGCGACTTGCCTAGCTTATTGCCATGACAATTCGAACTGAAAAAGAGTAGTTTATCTAAAGAATTTGGGTGCCCACTGCCCATCCCATTGCTGACTCGTGGTGAGCTTCCAAATTTCCTTTTGGCCATTCAAAATGCGAATTCCGACATAAGAGCTATTGACTGGTTGTTAAATTTGATTGAGAGTACTCAGAAGAACAAAAAATACTTATTTTTCAAGTCCTGAATATCAAGTTTTTGCATTTAGATGCTTGTAATTTGTAATTTTCACAACATGTTTTTCAAAGATTTACAAAGTTAGACCAGTGCAGTTAATGCGCAATAAATTTAAATATAGGTTTACTTGATTATCCTACATATATCATATGATTATTAAGCTACCATTTTCTATCTATGACGAACATGTTTAAATTAGTTCGAATGTGTATAAATAAATTTGATCAAAAAGCAGTTTTCAATTTCAAAATTAATGGCACACTTCGTCAAACTGTCACACTCATTCGCATAACTTTATTAAATATGGGTTCAAAGCACTTCACTTGAAAGTTCACCAAACTAACGATAAGTAGATTGCACAATTTTGTCATTTTAGTTAGGAAAAATAGAACATCTATGAATTTTGCTATGCGTGCATTGTTAATTTGAAATAAGTTTGACATTGATTTAGACAAGGCGCAGCGTTTTCTCTTACACGCATCTCGGAGTATTCAGCTAGGAATCCAATATTTATGGTGTCCTTCCCGGCACTGGCTGAGCCTGAAACAGAGCCAAAGACAGGCACTGCAATGCTCACGAGAAGTAGGACGCGAATATCAGGAATACCAACGCTCTGGGCCATGTTAACCGGACACAGTCAGCTCGTAAAGTGCCAGCGAAACGAGAAGTTAATGACAACAAGGGCTATTTGATTTCTATTTTTTACACACTCTAGGCAGCGGATCCTGGTCCAGTCAAGAACTGCGCTGCACTTAAAAAGGCATTCGCAGTTCACCAGAAAACCACTGCAGCACTTTGAAAGCTTAAACTCAAAAATATAGCGCTGTACCGGGGAAAGCGGAATGTTAGCCCGACGTTACTTGTTGCTCGACCGTAGACTCCATTAAGACTGCGACTCGGCAGTTGGCCGTATGTCCTTTTTATTGGCATCGGCTTCGTGTTCCAACTGATACTTCGCCTCGGTTCCGGCATCAGACCTGCGACCGGGATGTGGGATGGAATGGGCCTGTGGGGTGTGGGGTGTCTGTGGTTGTGCCAAAATTAAATAGCGTATGACTGACAGGAGCTGATGCTGATGCTGATGCTGTGGCTGTAGCTGTTGATGCTGTTGTGGCTGAGCGTGGGTGCGGGTGCGAATGTTGATGGTGGGGTGCGGCATTTTGAATTGGGTACTCTAGCCGCTCTTGGTACGAGCATATCGTATAGCCCCCGAAAACAAGTGTGGCTCTTTCAGACTTTTAATTAGGACTGGCATAATGCTAATTTCCATTCGGGCATGTTCCCAAATAAAAACTAAAGCTGTTCTATTCAATAGATATCGATGCACAGGTTGTTGGCATTCCAATATGCAAAATTATCTCTGCTAATATATTGATTTGCTTATTGCGTTTCAATTTCCAACAAGTTATAAGGCATTGAAGAAACAATTGCATACTTTTTACACCTCGCTAAATATATGTAAATTCTTAAATTCCAATTAAGATTTGAGTAAAAGTTGTTAATGACAAGAGATGAGAAGAAGCTGACTGTATCTGAACTAATAGTTTTAACTATAAGAACCAGAGTAATTCGTAATGTAGATAATGTTAAATGCCACTCCCCTTCCGCATTCATTCAAAATTAATTAAATTGACCAATTTAAGGTGTATATATAGTTGGTACAGTTAGGTAGATATTGTTAGTTAAAGTTATTGACAATATTTTGTATTGCTAATAATAATAATAATAATGATAATGATAAATATTAATAATAAATATATATACATATAATATCAAAACAATGAGCGGCAAGTGTGGCAGCGTCATCTTCTCCATTGACTGACTATTTACGATTGGCGTTGCGATTTCTAAGTAATTACTAGTTAAATTACTATTGATTTCATTTAATCTATTTATGTAGGGAAATTTAAGAGGGTATACATACAGCCGGGCATGCTCGCTTTTCATTGTGGCACTATAACTTCATCAGATGTACATTTTTAAGGATATGCGAGCTGACGTGCCCCAGTGCCACCTGCATATCAATTGGGTTTCAAGGTTAGGTGCTGCGGATTAGCCTCAAGTGCGCTCTTGAATTGTACCAACCACGATCCACAGTCGTAGTTGCCGGGCAACTAAAATTACATATATAACGAATAATGTTACCAATGAAAATTCCTTTTTGGTTGTGTTCCCTTTTAATATAAGTACATAAATGAAATGATAATATTTACCTATAAGAGTACTGTCTGATATACCACAATTTAACATTTGAATAAATTCCATGAATTTCGAGTTTCAACTGTGCCAACTTAATTTTAATTAACTTATATATACAGCATGTAGATAGATTTTCCGCGAATGATTTTAGACGTATTTGTTTTGTAAAAATCCTTATGCGCCTCTTGAAGTCAGTTTTAACTTTATACAGATTTAAATTCGATTGTTCTCACAATTATTTATTGTGTTATTAATGAGAACGACATTCTAACCTATGTCTGTAGAATGCTAAGTGGAAATTGAATCGATGTAAATTAAATTGCCATCATTACTTGAAGGAATTTAATTTGCTCATTTAATTCGATTCATGTCGAATTTGAAGTGTATTAATTGTCTTCATATTCATACATATATTAGCATTTTCCGCACTTGCCTCATTTAATTTCTTTGTATTTCAATTCAAATTACCTTTTGACAGCCGCCGTATTTAAAATACATGCAAGGATGTCCTCGCACACATCATATCATTTTTCTTAAAGTAATTTTCTCGATCTTATGTGTCTCTATGCCTGTAACTTCGTTACAGTATGTTATTGATAATAATTACTTGGTTCCTAAATTTATTTAATTTTGCTGCAGTAGGGCATATGAAAGAATTTCATATCTTGAGAAATTCATTCGGATTATATTCTTGTTCACAATTTTTTATTAGACCCTGTACTTTGAAAAAGTGAAAGGGTCTATTAATTAAATGCAAGTGACAGATGTGTGTAACACCCAGAATAAAGCGTGGTAGACCTCACAAAGAATATATATTCTGTCTCAGGACGACGAGCTGAGTTGTAATATCTCGCCCCATTCCTCCGCTGATCATCAAAAAACTACACCTACCTCAAAGATCACGCAGCAGTCACAATAATAAAGCTACCTACTTGTAATTCGGCATGTCTCATTCGATACTACAAATTTTATTGTGATCTGCTGAGAAATAGCGAAGATATGCACCAAAGAATTTTTTTCAAAATGTATGTCTGCGCTATCTTCGCTGTATTTAAATTTTGAAAATAATTCTCTGTTGCATATCTTGAGTCAGAATATATAAAATTCATGGGGTCTGCCACACACCCTTCTGCCGGTTACATACATTTGCACAACGTTTTGAAAATACTATAATATACGACCTCTGTCTGTACAAAGTTGTGATGCCTTCCTTCACACATTTTTGGTGGGCATATAAATACAAAGTTATATTAAATAAATTAAGCCATTTAATAGCTATAAAACATCGAGGAATACGTTTCACAGCAAACTCTTGAATGTGCCTCCCATAAATGTTGAATGTTTTAAGTTAATTTTTTAACAATAATGCTCAAGGCGGTTTGTAGCAAATCTGTTTATTGTGTTCAATGATTACTCTTCTTACTCTACACATTTCCAAGGGATATCGACAGACGAATAATTGATAAACAAATATGCGTACATGTAAAATGTTGGCGTTGACTGACAAAGTTACTGGTAATGGGCGAGGGCTTCCTTGTTGATAACACCCATGTAGCTGGTGTACTTGGGCGAGGTGCCATTGAGGGCAATAAATTGCTCAGCAACCTCCACGGCAACACGGACCTGAGCCTCCGAAGTGCTGGCACCCAAATGAGGCGTGGCCACCACTTTGGGATGATTGATGAGTGCTTTTGTGACCGCCGACTTTGGTGGTTCCTCAGCAAACACATCGAAAGCAGCGCCAGCGCATTTTCCACTTTCCAGGGCATCTAGTACGGCCTGCTCATCGATGATACCACCACGAGCTACATTGACAACCTTAACGCCAGTCTTGCACTTCTGAAGCGTTGCGCTCGATATGAGATCTGTAATGGAGCAGGGAAATAGAATTTATGTAATACACTGGGCAATTCCTTTTTACAAAAACAACTCTTTGAAACATTTTACGAAAGGCTTATTATTGGTTTTCTTTTTTCCGAAACACACTTTTAGGGTCGCTCTACTAGAATACGAGCCAATGTGCAATATTGATATTGATATTAATGTATAGACGAGCAGGGCTATACCGACCCAGCTCGTCGTTTTGATCATGAACATATATGCTTTAGGAGGTCTACCATGCCTGCATGTGCCTGTTACATTTGCACAATGTTAACCCTGTTTTTACTCATTTAAGGGATACATTAGTACAAGCTAAACATATATAGACCTACTTCTAGTGGCTGGTATTAGAGGAGTATGCACTGTGATATAGTCAGCCAAGGGCCAAATTTGCTCCAATGTCATCTTTTCAATACCCGCGGCCTTAGCTTCAGCCTCAGTGGTAATGGGATCGTAGCCAATCACCTGAAATATTTGGGCATTTATGTATTCCTTAGCAAAAGCAATGACAACAGATCACTTACCCTCATGCCCCAGGTTTTCATACGTATGGCCACTTCACGTCCAATGCGCCCTAGACCGAGAACGGCTAGAGTTTTTCCGTAGAGCTCGCAGCCGCTATAAAGCTTTCTGTCCCACCGACCCTCCTTCATGCTCTGGCCAGCCGGCACAACAGGACGTGCTAGAGCGCCAATTAGGATGCACGTCAGTTCACAAGCCGAAATGGAATTGCCGCCCGGAGTGCTGAAAGCAATAGAGTTTTGGTTAAATATCACTAAACAAGCGCCCGGGAAAGAGGATGACTAGGCTGGGGACGGGATGGGTACTTGTTGTGACTAGACAGCATTATGCAAATGTTTTAAATACATAGCGTACTCGCGTAGTATCCTTGACAATCCAACAAGCTCAATGACAATCAAGACTGCCTCCAACTCCCTTTGGCAAGCTCCCTCGACAACCTTATTGGGATTCTAAATAATGCGGGACCTCTAATTATGCGAGGCAAGCAACACACTGCGTCACTCTTAGTATGTCAGCCAATGGGCTGACAATTTAAATGTGCATATTTCTGCCAATTTCCTATTCGTAATACGCTTCTCAATGGGGTATACTAATCTACTATGGCAACGGTTTGGATACTAGTGTGTATAATATTCTCTTCAGTGCAATTAGAGATGATTGTCATTGCTTTCGGTAAGCGTTGTTTTGAATAGTTTGCCTCATTTCATGTAGGGTCGTCTATCAAGTCATTTGAAGTCCAACTTAAACAAGGAGTATCTGCTATTCGACTATCAGCTCTTATACTATTTGGTTGCCATGCATGGGGAGTGCAAAGGGTTAGTCAGGGATTGACGCTGGCAATGTTTTTAGAAAAATCTCTGCTTACTTGAGGACAACGACATTATGCGACGTCGCTGCACCCACATCAATGTTGTCCACGCCGGCCCCTGCTCGTCCTACAACCTTTAAGCTCCCAGCTCCAGCCGCAAGAACTTCCGCTGTTATTTTAGTATCCGAGCGCACAATTGCTGCATCAAAATTCTGTAAAGATTTGATTATGGTAAATACGTATGTAGATAGGATAAAGATGCACGTAAAAAGACTGAAAGATACACATATGAACAGTTTGGGGGCCGTTAAACCTTTTCTAAGTTGATAAACGTGCTGCGCGTGGGTTGCACCCATGAAATGCTCGATAAACAAACGCTTTAAAATGTTTTGATTACAATATTTATCTCAAGTGATTGCAACTATTGTATGCAGTACAATAAGAAAGCAAAAAATGCCGAAATCGATTAAAACATTTGAATGTACCATTCTTTCGAGCTGCGATTTTTAAAAAGCTTCAGCAATTCAGATTCAAAATGAAATGATTTCCCATCTGTTAAAATCACATGAGTAACATTAAATAACAATAATATGAGCAACGACAGCCTTAAAAAAGAAGATAAGATGAGTAGACCGATTCGCTTAATCTAAAAAATTCAGTAAAACAGGGTAGGCAGAAGGAGGTGTATATATATTCTTGATATATATATATATATATATACGACATATCTTCGCTGTTTCTTATCCGATCGTAATGAAATTTGCAGCGTTGATGGAGAATGGAATAAGCTACATATATTAAGGTATAAAAGGGTGTCTTATAGTTTGTGAGATCTAGATGTTCATACAGACGGACAGACATACGGACATGGCTGTATCGATTTAGCTCGTCGTTCTGATTAAAAATATATCGCTCGTTTACCAGAAGAGTGTCATAACTCAAAAAAGTGCGTTTCGAGATAAACGCGTTTAAAGATTTCAAGCGCCGTGTATCTCCATACAAGGTGGAGCGACATATTCTCTTCTCCCTCTGTGTGTATTGAAGATAGGATAATGAAATTTTGACACAAGATAGATTAATATTCAAACGAACATTACTGCATCATTAACTCAAAAATCGCGTTTTTTGAGTTATGACACTCTTCTGGTAAACGAGCGATATGTACTTTGTGGAATCCGCCACGCCCCCTTTTGGGTATTCCACACATTTCCTCTTAGCACTAACTTAATTGACTCTTTTTACATTTTTAATGTAAGCGTGTAAAAATCGAATTCCTTGAAGTCAATTTTAAATTGTCTATTAAATAAATTTTAAACTACAACCAAAATCATTTTTTGTCTACCGTCTATCTCACTAGGATTTTTCTATTGTGTTAGTTTATTTCAAGTGATTTACGCAACCCCCGTGCTCATATTAGTTGCAATTAGAAATTGCAAATAATAGTTATGAGCTTTAAAATAATTTAAACCCAATAAAAACCTTGTTTTGTAATTCTTAAATTAAATTTAAATAATAACCAGTAAGGACGGAGCTACAGTCGGACGTAACCGACTGTTTCTTATCCCATCGAAATGTAATTCACATCATCAATGGAGATTGTCATAGACCCCATATATGCCATATCCTTAGGTTTTAGCTTTAAAACTAAAAACTGTTGCTAATGGTTTAACGTTTAGCGGAGGGACGAGAGGAGTTAACAAAAATCCCAAACAAACTTGATCTGGTGGCTGTATAGGAGAACCTAAATACCGAAAAATTGTGTTTCTAGCACTTATAGTTTGCAAGATCCAGGTGGCTTCTCTGTCTGATGTATCTTCGCTATTTCTTTTCCGTTCAAAATGTAATTCACAGCATTGATGGACAATGATATAGGCTGCGTACATACCAAATCCCAATTCTGTAGTGGCACACACATACATTCTGAAAAAATTATCTGTTGCATATCTTCGCTAATTGTATTTCAGATCGTTATAACTTTAATACCATCGGTGGAGCTTGTACTAAGTTCATCAAGTTAGCACAAGTAGGAAATGCATGTAATAGCATTTTTACACTGAGCAGAATATTCTAAAAGTGATGCAAGTGTTTACACCAAAAAATCGCATCACGCAATCAGCTGTTCGGCCACCGAAAACGTAAACAAACAAGAAAACGCACCATTTTAAACGTAAACAAACAAGAAAACGCGCAAATTTAGGTGCATTTTGAACGCGAGCTAAACAAAAACTGCGATATTGTTACATTATAATCTTTTTTGATTTGAATGCGCTTTTCAGTATAGTCACAAATTATAAAATAAAATAAACATTTTCACACATTTTTAATGGGTACAGTGCATAAAAATAAGTAACAACAATTAAAATGGTTCATTTGGAAATTATGTTGAATCGGCCCATTTATGTTTTTGCTCTTAACATTCATTTCGATTATTTTCATTTCAGTCATTTAAATTAAAATTATTAGCTGTAATAAACAGCTGTTTGCTATCGATGCCATTTTTTTGTATCGAAAATACTAAATTGTATCGAAATACTAGGCAAGATACGGCCACACCTCCAGCATAATAGTCGCATTTTGGATTATGCGGCTCTTCTTCTAGCAACAGAGGGCTTATGGCGGAACATTCCATTTCGTGATGCGGGCTCAGTGTAAACAGCCTATTACACCTAGATGTAGGATGCCAATATTTGAGATCGGGAAAGAAACAGCGAAGGTATACAAAAGACAATTGGTGCATTTGATCTTTACATACGCGCATAGCTTGCCTCTGTGTGTGTTTAATATAAAAAGTTCAGAGTATCTTACCGTCTGTTACAAACTCAAATATTTTCATGCCGCGAAACATTGGTTGCATTCACCAGGTTACCGCTCCATGGATCGCTCACCCGATAACCGATGGAAGCAACCCTGAATGCATCATAAAATTGCAGCGCATGTATCATAAAATTTTTCTGATCCATCGCTGCTTTTTCCGCTGCATTCATCGATAGTCGATAAAAACAGCTGATTTCAATTCAAAATGTAAACAAATAAATCAAAAAGAACTGTATGCATTTTAAAAATTAATTATTTGAGGACTTTCTGCATAAAAGACTGTTGCAAGTTGCAAAATGTATCAAACGCATTCACCAGGTTACATGGAGCGAAGGGTTGCTTGTTTTTATCGGTTATCGGGTGAGCGATCCATGGAGCGGTAACCTGGTGAATGCAACCATTTAAAACTTGCAAAATATTTTGTTTAAACTGGCCACACTGATCTTAACGAAGCGTACCCCGCAGTGTTGCCAGAAATAGTTTGATTTGAATTTCAAAATATTTGAAAATTATCTTAAAATAATCAATAATAAAATATGAATAATAAAATAAATATATCATTAAACAGATTTACGATAGGTATAAATAGAATTTTGAAACGCGCTAAATTAGCAACGCTTGTACTCCGCGGTTGGTTTAAGGGCTGCCACCTTTCTTATTTTCGGTTCAGATTGGGAGCAATTTGGAAACATACTTCTTAGCTCTTGAGATTTTATTTATAATAATAATAGTATATTACTTGAACAGATTCACGTTCAATTAAATAAATTAATTACATATGCAAATTAATTTAATATAAGAGTGCAACCAGCAACTTTGCAAAAACGTTTTGAGCTATTCAATTGAACTAGTTCAGTTCGACCGAAAGCTGAAGAACAAGAGTGAATGCAAGCGATGAAAAATAAAAAAATGTTGAGATTTTATTTATAATAATAATAGTATATTACTTAAATACAACGTATTAAATAAATATTCGCATATCTGAATTAATTCAATATTTTTAATTTAATAACAGTGCAACTAACAACAGGTGATAATACATAGCGCTGTCTATGTAGGCTGTAGAATAAAAGATCTTTGCCTCATCCCAAACAAATAAAAAAAAAACATAATATTTGGTGAAATTAGCAATTTTTTATATTTTATTCTGTCATATTTGGAAACTTGCTATTGGCAGCACTTCGCCAAAACGTTTTGAGCTATTCAATTGAACTAGTTCAGTTAGGCCGAAAGCTGAAGAACAAGAGTGAAATCAAGCGTGGGTAAATTAAAAAATGATGAAATACAATAAAAAATTAATAGATTTCACTTTTTAGACATCGTATGGGCGAAAAGCAGTACCAAGCCAGGTACAAGTACTATACGACTCTACGAGAATGATGAACTCTCAAGCTGAGCTGGTCGTGGGTAGCCGGGTGCAGGTTCTTAGGAGGGGAACTGAAGAATGGCATTTGGCGGAGATTTTAAGCGTGAAGGAGTTCAAGGACGGACGAAAGTTCTATGTGCACTTCGAGGGATTCAACAAGCGCCTGGATGAGTGGGTCATCGAAAAAGAGCTCAAGCTGGACCACGTCGAATTTCAGACGGTCGCAATGGATAGCAGCAAAGGTCGTAAAAATGAGGAAAAAGCATCCAAAACAAAGGCCACAGAGAAGTCGGAAAAAATGATGCTGGCAAGAGGTAATCATTTGAAGAAGGCAGTGACTTGCGTCAAGAATTTGGAATGGATTGAGTTGGGCAGATACCGTATGAAGCCGTGGTACTTCTCTCCTTACCCGGAGGAGATGTGTAAGGAATCCTGCATTTATCTGTGCGAGTTCTGTCTGAAGTATTGTCCAAGTCGTCAATGCCTGGGCAGGCATTTAACCAAATGCGGCTTGAAGCACCCACCTGGTAATGAGATCTACCGTAAGGATAACATCTCCGTTTTTGAATTCGACGGCAGAAAGGACAGACTATATGTACAGAATCTCTGCCTATTAGCCAAGTTGTTTCTAGACCACAAGAAGTTGGATTTCACCATGGATCCGTTTCTATTTTACGTGATGACAGAGTTTGATGACCGTGGATTCCATATCGTTGGATATTTTTCAAAAGACAAAAACCTAACCCATGACTTCAATTTGGCTTGTCTATTAACCCTGCCGTCACATCAGCGCAAGGGTTATGGAAGACTGCTTATAGAGTTTAGCTACGAATTGTCCAAGCTAGAGGGAAAAATTGGCACCCCAGAAAAGCCGTTGTCGGATCTGGGTCTCCTATCGTATCGGTCCTTTTGGAGCCAGACCATACTGGATATGTTGCTCAATCAGCAGAGGGGCGATCGGCCAGTGGCTTCGTTCGATGATATTGCCAAACTCACATCAATCAAAGTCGATGACATTATCTACACAATGAAAAGCCTCAATATCATCCACTACTCTCTGGGAAAGTACGCAATCTGCATCAATCAGAAAGTCATTGAACAGCATCAGCAGTCGCTGAAGACTCCCAGGATCCGAATCGATCCCAAATGCTTAAAACCATTCTTCAGACAATAGTTATTTCAAGATAAGCCAATTAAACTTCTACAGTTTTCTTCAAACTAATTGAAGTTCCACAATTTCCGAAAACTACATATATTTTTGATTTAAATGAAGTATTAACTAATGGTTAAAAATAATTTCAAAATTTGTCATTTGACGTTATTTATAAAAAACAATTGTTGAAAAACCAATATACCCCAAAGTGAGAACAACGGGATTCATTTTGTTATACTATGAAAACCCAAAATAAAACGGTTGAATAAAAGAAATAAAAATATTCGATATCACTTGAGAATAATCCACACTAGAGCTGGGCTTCAATTCGATTACGATTCGATTTAATCGATTCTTTTTGTCGGCGATTAAATCGATTTTTTTAGAATCTATTTTTTCGCGCAATGTAATTTTGCGGATATTTTTTTGTAAAATGTAGGGTGCCACTGTCGGTTACGTCCGACTGTTGGATCGAAAGAATCGATTCTACAAAATCAAAGATCGAACCCAACTCTAATCCAAACGTTTAGTAATTCTTTGAGTACATTACAATGCTTACTGATAATACACACATACAGACATATATTTATACTATATAAACCACAGATAGATTAAACATATTATCCCACAGCCGACTTGACAACAACTTGTTTGTTATTGATTTAAAGTGCATCGCCTGATAAATAATTTGTTTTTGCTTTCATGTTCTCAGAGAAAAATAACATTTGTAAGTATGTATGAATGTACGTACATATGTATGTATGAATGTAAGTCTACATGTGATCGTACGATGCAGTCGACTGCGGTTACCTCTGTAGGGGAAATATGACGAGCGCAGCAAGAGTTTTTCAATATGTATTTTTATACCCTATACCCATGGTATAGATAACCGGAATGGACCAGGCAGATCAGTCGGACGCGCCCTACTGTAGAATATCCTGCACCCTACATTTCAAATACTTTTTGAAACAATTATTTTTATATGCATTATATGTATTCTATTTATTTTAATTTATAATCCTGTTTAAATGTTTGTATATTTGTATGTATGTATATGCAGGTGTACAAATTGCATATATACACACAAATATGTTGGGAGTGAAAGTGTTTGACAACACTATAGTTATGTTTTTGTAAATAATAGTAATTTGTAAAAATATATATATTTTTTTATATGTAACTAAATATTCAACCATTTAAATACTATAATTCGATAAAACTGTAATACGAAGCGTAGCAGCAGTACTTCTTCTTCCTTCAGTGGCTGCGCTGCCAAGGGAAGCGCGCTGCAATGCTTGCAATATTGCGCAGCTTATATCTTCTGTATTTAATAACCACATTCAATGCGCTTTTCACTGGTTAACAAATAGAGAGTATTTATTCCGAATACCAACATTCTATATATGTTCAATATTACGTATACAAATATGGAATGCAAGGTATTTTACAGTCAGGCGCAACCGACTTTTCGACACCGTCCTTACTGGTTCAATATGTGCACTTTATAAGTTTATTATGAACAATATTTGCGTAGAAAGACCTGATATCTGAACTCGATGTGTATATTAACATATTCATGAATATGTACATATCGCTCAGTTATTTTAAGAGATTCATAACTAAAAAATGCAATTTTTGAACGTTCGTTGGTTAATAATCCATGTTGTGTGAAAATTGCATTCTCTTTATCACTTTTAGGTAAATGGGCTATATGTACATACATACATATGTGCCAGTTTTTTAGAATTATATAATACCTTTAATCTGCACTTAATCGCACTTACCTTTACTTCCTTGCAGAGCTCTGCCACGGGCAGCTTGAGTTTGTATGTGACCTGGGCAGAGAGAGATCGCAATCAGTATGGATGTACATATGTATGCATATATATACCTATACATATACATCAGCATGTATATACATATATAGCACTTACGTTGATGCCGTGCTCTTCTAGAAGATCCACACAGGCCTTGTCCACTGCATCGCAGACAAGAACATTTTTTATTTGCAGCGGCATTTCAACTTAATTATTATTTCCACTCGAATTGAAAGAAAAAACTGGAAGAGCTTGAAAAATATTGGTCTCCCACGGGCATACAACGTGCAACGTGTTGACGGCCGGGCTTTGATAATACAACTGAATCGCAGAGGGAGCAGCATGGCATGGCGACTTTGCACAGTGAGAAATAGGGAGAGCGATCTGAATTTGTAATCTCGAACAAGTGGAACCTAAGCGAAGAGAGAGCTTAAAAAGTTTCGCTCTCTCGGCGGGTTTGCTCTTAGCTTAGTATATAGCTGTGTGCATGTGCAAAAATCGGAAGAGTGCAAACCGAGATTAACCCCACAAGGCACTATGGGCAAAAACTGCATAATTTTGGCCTTAATTCCGGAGATCGCCATTATTATAAGTTTTAAAATATGAACTATAAAATAAAAGTTATTCATCGATTTTGCAAACAAAAAAATTGTAAATACTAATTATTTTGCATCTCATATCTTTTGAACCAAGTAGAGTATTACAAAAATTTAAAAATATTCGTGATCTATGATGCAATACCTTTCAAATGCAATGTCCTTCAAGGACTAATAAGAATTCTTACACTGCACAGAAAGCACTGAGACCTAAAAACCAAGCAACCACAGATTGAACAATTGGACAATAAAACTCGTATACTAAACAATAAACTGTAATATTTATTGTACATACCTTGAATCTTCTTTCCACATTGAAATTCGTTCGTTTAGTTTACAAATCTATCTTTTATTACCACCAGACCCCACAAAGTATATACATATATTCTTGATCAGGACGACAGGCTAAGTCGATAGAGCCATATCCTTCTGTCCGTCCGTCCGTAGATCTTAGCCACTATAAGAGCTAGAGACAAAATATTCGAGATTTAGGTTCTCCTATTCAGCAAGCAGATCGAGTTTGTTTTAGATTTTGGATATTGCATATTATATATATATTATATAGTTCATTTTAAACCAACAAATAAATACATGCGTTTTATTGTTTTTAATTGTTTTTATTCGCATTTTAGCGTTCCTTTAACTACATATTCTGCTTATTTTTGTGTTTGTGGTTTTTTGTTTTTTAATATTATTAATAGATAAATTCTAAACTTATGAAAACAATAAACGAAGGAAAACTCACAAACAGAAATTATGGAACAGAACGAGTGTGTACTTTTATGTCCCATTAGGAAACTTCTTTAAAACTGAAAAATATATATATATACCATATACGAAATAAATCGGAAATTCAATAGCTATTTACATACGATTAGGTTATAGGTTTTCCTTATTCTTTTTACAATACAAATGTACGAAAAAAATATTCTGCGTAAATTTGGATTGATATATGCACAAAAAGGTTCTTAAATATTCTGTTTTGGTTTATTTATTTTTATGTACTTTGAATTTTTCACCCTTTTTTTTTGAATTGTATTTGCAATTGCATTTTGTTCGAGTACGGGCGTGCTTAATAAACATTTTTCCATTGTTCTCAATTTTTTTTAATAAAAACCTATGCTTATGCATTAATTAAAGTGGCTTAAGAAATCAGAAGAGTAGGCGGAGTTTTCTTTACATAATATTTAAAATTGAATATTGTTCGAAAATTTTGAAAAACCCCCAAGAACAAATTTTGTGGAATATTCGCTATAAAATTGCTTAAGTGTTTGTGTGTGTGTGTAAACAATTTATTAGTGTTTATCAAGTTTTTTGAGTTTTTGAATCATATTGAAATAATTGCGTTCTATTGGAAAATAATTGAATATTAAGTTAAAAAAAATCGTTTTCTCACAACTTGCCTTTGTGTGTGTTTCTCTTTATTATATTATAAAGTTTCATTTGTATTGTAGATAATATTTAATATTATGCATTGATTTATTATTTTACTGTTAGTAAGTTTTGCCCAGTTTTATTTAAATTTTGTTATTTATAGCAGGATACATTTACATATTTATATTGTATTTTCGCATTTACCAGTTCAGTGAATTCAATACATACAAGACTCTTGAAGGTATTCAAGAGTATATTTGTATAATTTACATATATGTATGTACTAGCTTTAACTATATTTCGTATATAAGTACTTAAATTTTGTTTTTTTTTTTGTTTTTTGTTTGTTATAAGTAGTATGTATATCTTGTTTCTGTATGTATATAATTTTTCATCTGGCTCATCGTCAACCTTCAAGCTAGTATTAAAAAGTAATATCCAATATATTTAATTATAGCTAATAAATAATTTATTTTGTTGCCACTTTTTACAAGAAATGTCTGCGTATCCGGTAATATTCTTAAATACACCACAGTCGTAGCATTCCAGGGTGCATTATCCCCGCCTCAAGTAATATAAAATCTTTATGTATTTATTGGAGTTTACTAGATATTTATTCGTTAGAAGTGCAGGTCTATTATCTAGTTCTGTAAATCTGTATGTTTATTGGTTAATGCTTTGTCATTCAACTTTGATAAGCTGCAATGCAAATGAGCACAATCCTGAACATTTTTCCTACTTTTCCTCTCCCTTTTTTTGTTGGATATACACACATACATACTCGAACTTATGTAATATGATTTGCCTGGTACAAGATGGGTCAATTATATGTATGTATAAAACCAATATTAAAATCTAGCATGTTTTCTGTTCATGGCTTTATTTTTACATAGTTAGTTTTAGTTAAATCAGTGTGTTGTCTACGAGTTGGTTTATTTGCGAATTTGGATTTGAACACTTGGCAACATTCCCCAAATGGTTTTTTATGTTCATATAAAAAGACAATTTGGGGCCAATTGTTATTATTAACTGATATTAGCGCTTTGAAAGTGAATTCCATAAATTTCTCAAACTTTTTACAATTCTTTTAGCTGAACTGAAATTTGTCTATTCAAATATTTCGAAAGCAGAGAAGTTATGGCGTTTTGTAGCATATTCGGTTTAATGTTAAAGTTTGATCGAATTTTAAGAACATTTGAAAATATCACATTTTTGTATAATTCTAATTTTTGCTGTTTTGAAGAAATTCATCTCCTGAAAGGTCGAGAAATATGTGTGTTGCATAGGACATCAGTACTTTTCAAAGCGCCTGCATACCATTCTATATGGGTGGTGCAGTGATCAATAGGTCATATTATTTTGGTCATACATTTTCTTACTACTGCGAGGCCGATTCGAACAAAGCTCGTAAATTACGTAATTAGCCTGGATTTAATAATGGGTTTTGGGTGTGGAAGTACCTGCTTACTTAGCGCTAGTCGAGGCAACGCCTGGAAGTGCGGGGAGATTTAGGAGCAGTCTCCCTATCGATACTACTAGCGTTCGAAAAGTCACGATCGATTTGAATTCAGTGCGTATAATTGTATAATCATTATTGTGTGATTCTCTTCCTTTGTTGAATTTGGAAAACCGTTCGTTCGATTCTTACAGTGTCGGAATTGTACAAAGAGTGCTCGCTTGGAATGGTCCAGATCAAGCAGTTATACGATACTTTCAATAGTTTATCCCTATTATCATTTGGGCTTTTGAATGATTGAACCGTA
>JAWNNJ010001257.1:0-28728 GCA_035045125.1 Hypselothyrea guttata | reverse complement strand
AGAAGCATAATTATTTTCGAAATAGTAGTAACTGATAATAGGGAAAGCAAAATCAAGCGAAATTATTATTAACGTAATAAATATATTTTTCGCTTTGTGTAGAGTATTGTGTCAATAGCACAACTTTCATACAGGAGCAATTATTTAAAAATGTATAAATTGTTATATAAATAACAACTGTTGAACAGCTTTGGCGCGGTTCTAATTAGCGCCTAATAAGCACAATGGCAATTGGAAATGTATTGTGGTGCCATGACCACAAAAAATCAGCAAAAATTTTTTGCCTAATTAGCCAACGCGTATGGGAATAATGCAAATGTCAGCGGCATGCTTACAATTATAATATGCATGTATCTGTGTGGTTGGCAGTGTGTGTGTGTGTGTGTGTGTGTGTGTGTATGCTGTGTGTGTGTGTGTTGACTATGTATATTTTCACTGTTTACACGCAGCTGTCAATAGCTTGAAAATGACGGTCGGATAGCAGCTCAATGGATTGCAGCAACAACGTTGCATTTTCCGGCATTTCAACAAAAGGGCAAAGAGTAACAGATAGATTGGCATAGGTGGAGGGACAAGAACGGGAAAGGGGAATTCAGAAATGAGAAGAGGAAGAGTGTGGGGCGGAGTGCTGCATTGACAGCTGCCGCGAATGAGGTCTTTGTTTGCCGTTAGCTCTGACTGTCAGCTGTCAGCTGTTGCCAGTGGGGCTCTGGCAGACGCAACAGTGCGACAGCAACGCGTGGGCCTAAAAGCACTCTTTGTTTGCATTGGCAGCTTAGAAATTTGTGGCCTATACGACCCTCTGCTTTCGCTGATAATGAGCTTTTACACACACACACACACAGCCAGCCACACGCATTTAACTACTGTATGTATTTATAAAGAAAAGGCCCTTGAAATTACCATTTGGTGGCTGGCAGCAGGGTGGGTTAATTAAAAATGCAGCGCGCCAAACCAAGATTTATGCAAATGTCGCAACCACAGCTGCCTTTTACTTCTCTCCTACGTCTCCTTTCTGCCTGTCTCTTCCTCTCTCTCTCTCTCTCTCTCTCTCTTTCTTTATCTGTGCCTTGCTTTTTCACTTGCTTAATTTAAATTATGTCGAAAGTTTGCCACGAAAATTGCCAGTAAATTCTGTCACAAGGCTTCCGAGTTCTCTACATGCCCAATAAACCACTGACAAAATATTGTTCTAACATATTTTTTATCCCAAAATATTTGCCAAACTATTTTATATTTTGCATTTTCCACTTAACATGTGCAAAGTGGCAGGGGAACTGATGGCAGCCAAAAGCGCATTCTGTATGCAAGTGATTTGGCCAATCAACCGCAACAAAGGCAGCGTTAAACCGTGAGGAGAATATGAAGGGGGAGGCGTGTCATAGTAACAAATGCAGATACGCACACCAGCGTAGTACACACACACACACACACACACATATGTATACTGATGGTAACCGACATTTGCAATTTGGCGTTCGGTAGAATGAAATTTTTTTCTTTTGTGAAAAAATGAAAATAAATGGAACGCATTTTGTTCGCTTTTCACCAAGACATGACAGACTACGATATAGTATATAGTTTAAAAAAATATGTTCTATTCTTCTGGAAAGTATTATGCTATTTCTTTGTTAAGCATTAATTGGGAAATATAACTAGCTAAAGAAAAGCAAAGAAATTTATAAAGTATTGTAGACTTTTAAAATAAGTGAAACGGTTGCTTTTATAACAAAAATAAATATAAGAATATGTTTTCCGCAATTGAAGTACAATTTAAAAAATATTTCATTCATTGCGTTAAGTTTATGTTTAATTTCTTGTATAAACCTTACAATAACTTTTGTTTGACTTAGTCTAGTTGACTTTGTATTTTCACAACAACTGCACCACATGACAAATCACGTCTGTAGCTTTTAAATTGGGGTTGCTGTGGTTGTTGCGGTTGGCAGGAAATGGAGAAAGAATTCAAAATTCTAAAACAAATTTGGTCAGCGTACTGCATAGGAGAGCCGAAGTATTGAAAATTGTGCTTTAAGCATTAATAGTTGGCGAAATCTAGATGGCTCTAATGGTTTTCTACGGTTAGTGGGAAAGGGTTGAAAGATATTAATAATCTTAAACAAACTTTATCTGGTACAGAATAGGATCTTACAGTTGCTGAGATATAGGTATGCATACGGACAGACGGACATGGCTACAGACAGAGTACAGAGTATGACCAAGAAATAAGCGAAAAAATTGGTTATATTTCTTTTATTTATTAGAGCAACTAGAATCGCTAGTGCTTGAATGTTTCGGTGTGTGATAATGGCTTACATACAACGTTATTTTTGTTACCCACATATGTGCAGTAATTTGCAATTTTGGTTTGTTACTGTGGCTTTGCTGTTAGTACAAGTTCTTTTTGATTTGGTTTGTCGGTTGAGCTACAGCCTTGGCAAAGGGCCACCAAATGTGGGTTAGAAGTAATCTGTTAACATCCGCCCAAGTAGACTGATGATACTCAACGACTAGGCACTATATGCCAGTGTTGAAGTTGCTCACGGGTATGCTCAATTCATATGCACATAGTATACTATTTCTTTGACAGCACTTTCGCCGACTTAATTTGAGTGGATGTCTGAATCGCACGCCTCTGTAGACTCCAAAGTCTATGTAGTGCTGGGCCACTTCTTTAAAGTCTAACTACTTGCCCTGCCCTCATTTTAAAAGTTGTTGTCTTTGCACTTGGAATATGATTTACATTATAACTTTCGCTCTCCGCAATACTTTAATGAGTCACTGTCAGGCTTTGAAACCCGACTAGATTTCGCTTTTTTCATAGTCAAAGAGCTGCAGGACAAAGACTCAAAGCGCCTTGAGCGTAACAAGCAACCTGAAACTTAGACTTGCTGAGTTCGCCAAGATGACCATATTTATTAAAAAAACGCAGTTTCAGCAAGGAATGCTGAAAATAATGATGCATAAATCATCTAGTTAAAGTATAAAATTTGGATGTTATGATTGTTTACATTTAATTTATAGTTATATGGTGTCTCTAGCTCTTATAGTTGCTGCGATCTAGGTGTCCATACAGACGGATAGACGGACAGACGGACAGACAGACAGACGGACATGACTATATCGACTCGGCTGGTCGTCTTGATCAAGAATATATATACTTTGTGGGGTCTGCCACGCCTCATTCTGGGTGTTACACACATTTCCTTTTTGCACTAAGTTAATAGACCCTTTTACTTTTTTGAAGTAAAGGCCAAAAATGCTATAATTGTTGATAAGGCCTACATTCAATTGGAGCCCGTTAAATTTAAGGGTAATTGCTAGTAATACTATATTTATCGAAGAAATGGTTTACAAAGTAACAAAGGAAATAAATAAATTATTATTTTTTAACATTGTATGGTCAGTCTATGTGACAATCGGCCAATATAATATATTATATTAAAATAAATTATAATAATGATATTTAAAATTATTTGTAGCTTCTAAGACTTTACTTTTTTACTATTAATAACAACTTATTCAGTCAGTATTTACAAATATATAAATGTTATCCAATATATTTCAAATAATTAAAAAACACAAGCCAGCTCTTAGAAATTGTGTAAATCACCCCGCAACAATTAAAGAGTTGACTTACTTGTATGGCTTACAGTGCGTATGCTTAATATTTGCATACGCTGTACAGGGGAAGATTGGCCCGGCGCAGAAGTAAAATACAAACATACACATTGTGGTCATGGGTGGTGGGCGTGGTAGGTAGTCAGCGGCATGTATGCAAAACAGTAGCCCGTGACAGCAATGAAATTCAAACAAATGCCAGAAAAATAATATTTGCTAGTAACACAATAGTTGATGATAATTTTCTACTTATTGTATTAAAAGTTGGTATTTATTTAAACGAGCTGGTTTATATTTAGTAGCAATATACATATACTAGGAAGTTTCATCGCATTGGGTATAATGTTCCGTTACGGCAGAACACTCGGGCTCTCGGTTCTGTTTGATTGCATCGAACTGCTGACTAACTATGTGGACAACCAACTGCCTCACAACTGTGTTGACACTGGGGGCGCTACTTGGAGCCCCGTTGTTGGGTTAACTCGTGTATGCCTTAATTTGCGGTTAATTATGTAATTAATTATTAACGGAGCGATGCATCTGCGTTGCGCTTGACTTGAATTACAGCAGCTCAAACTGCACATTGTCAACATTTTATGGTCATGTTCAAGTTGCTAATGGACACCCTCTCGTCACACCTTCCCGTCCATGTTCAACACCTACCAAAAACACCCACAACGCCCACAACAACTGCGACAACAAGTTGGCTTCAATTACACAAATAAATTGCTGCTCATTTCTTGGCGACCATAAAGTGAAGCCGAAACTCAGCGGCATTAACACTTTGCCTGCCCAAAAAATTATTGCGAATTATTAATAAAAGACGTGTCCCAGACGACAGCAACGCCAACAATAACGTTCATAGGACTTAATTGCAACTTGTCCAGGCGTTTTGTGATTTGTCAAAAATGTCGCCGCTTCGCCAGAACTCATCAATTATAGACTGTCCGACAGTGAAATTGCCGAGAAATTTGTGTGAAAAACTTCATTAAGCAAAGGCCCTTCAAGCAGCTACAGCCCTCCAGCTACAGCATACCAAGATGAACTATAGACAAGATACTTACGAATAGATGAGTCTACCAGCATGAACACGAAGTTGGAGCATGAGTCGGAATTCGAGTACAAGCAACAGTACGCGTACATGAGGATAAAAGGCAAGCCTGGCCAGTCGTAACGCTTTGCTTCCTCTTGCTGTCTTGGGTCCACTGTCTAGGCGGGTATGCAGTTAATGAAGAGTAATGGCCAAAGTGTTTTATAAATGTTTACCCTAACAGCGAGAAGCAACCTTACTTGCCTATGGACTTGGTTACCCAAGCTAAATATAAAGCGAGTGTGTGAATAGAAGTTATTTATAAGGAACATCACATGCAAGTTATCCAGTGACCTTTATTCGCTAGACTGTTTAATAAAATAAATATTTATAGTTTGAAAATGCTGCCAGTGTTGAGGTTTGGGAGCTTTTCTTTGTACTATAGGGTATTCATATATGTGTGTTATATGTAAATTTGTTTGCTCTTTTGAATGTTTTCTTTTGGTTAAGCACATTACTTCCTGTTGTAGCCGTTGTTGGCTCTTGCGGTTGTTTGCGGAAGTAAGCATCGATAAATTCTCGTTTTTTACCCATTGTATTTTGTTATTTTCTATTTTCTGTGTACTGTTGTGGTTTTTATTGCTGCTGCCTTGCGCGAGTTTAGTTAATAATTCGTGTACTTTACTTGAATGTGCTAGCCGATGCCTGGCCAATGATATGCAATGTCAGCGACGCGTCGGCCGTATCAGTAGCTGGTAAATGGCAAATAGCAAATGGATGTTCATCTAGAGAGATATACTCACTGCTATTTATCTGGCTGACTGTCATTTATACACCCTACTTGTTTAAAGTGTTTTGACCTCTTGTTTCTATTGCAAATATTGTCTGACGTCTCGCTTTGTCTTTATTTTGGCACTCGAATAAATATGCCAGACACGATAGGGCTGTTGCAGACAGAAAAAAGCATTCGACAGAAATGAAATCGATGTCAACAGAACAATATCAATATCTGTATTCAGCAACAGTTAGTGTCAATAAGCTTAATATATTTAACAGAATGAAATGAACCGCAATTCCAGCGATTTCACTTATTTTTTGCGTACAATATATAACAAATTAAGCTATTGCCTCTGAAAACAAATTGTTTCAAGTTCAAGGGAAATCTTTTGTATTTATCTCGCACATTTTCAATAAGAGCTCCTTGACGACATGAAACAGCATAGATATTGCACTCCAAATGCTTAATGAAAAATCAACAACCTGTTGGTTTGTTTTTCACGCATGACAATCAATTCAAATCAAAACAAATCGTTTCGAATTATGGAAATGATTTCATGTTTGGCGCACAGAGTGTGGCTGAACTTGGACTAACTTGTTGAAGGGGAACGGGCGAGGGGGTGTCAATTTGGCAAAGGCTGACAGCTTAAAACCAATGCAAATTAAATTGAAATATGCCAATTAGCATAATTATTAACAAGTTTGTGCACATTTGGTATGCACTTGGCCAGTTGGTTGGCAATTGCTTGGCAACGGTGAGTGAGCCGAGTAGTTGGCCAAACCATATTGTTTTAATTAAAATTGAATTTTCAAGAAATCTATAACAAAGAGGTAATATATATGAAATGGTCGAATAGTTTCATATATATGTATTTTAATTAGGTTGTCGCATGGTTTGCACTTTAATTTAAATGTAACTTCTTCAACTGGCTTCTATACGTTGCGTTCTACCAAGCAGCAATTAAATCAAGTTTGTTTTGGTTTTTTTATAACAATTTATCAAAAGTTTTCAGTTAAAAAGCTACTGTTTTAAAGGAAACGATTTGGACTTTGGCATGTAGGATACGATCGAATAAAAAAACAGTGAAGATATGCAACAGATAACATATATATATATGTATATATAAATTATATATATAATAATAATAAACAAATTACTTTGCAGTAATTTTAATAATCATTGAAACAGAAAGTACAGATTGTTCTTTTTCGGAATGTAGTCCCCACTGTCATGCAATGAATGTGTTTGCTAGCAATAATTTTTTGAACATTTTATTTGAAACAATCTCTCGTACTTATACAAATCTTTTAAAATAAACAGCAAGTTTTAACAGACACCTAATTGAAGGCAGCTGAATTTGGACATATAAACTTAAATCCACATCAACATCCTAACTCATACAGTATAACAGTAAGACAAACACTACGAATTGCAGTGAAAATATACATATGTATACATAGGCTGACGTTGCGCATACGTCATGTATTACAAAGCAAAAAATGTAAAAAATATAGAATATTATTTATAAAACGAACTTGTGTTTGTTTTATATTTTGGGGATGTCATTCATGTTTTTTCCAACTTGTTTTAATGTTATTGTTTGCTGGCAATCAGCCAAGAGCTAAAAAAAAAACCAAATAATAGGCAAGAACAACAAAGCGTGCATAGAAATATTTAGCCTAGATTTAGCGCTATCATCGCCAGCCATTCATACTTATAGTTGTTAGCACTAAAATAAATTGCATTGATTTAAAATATGGATAAGTATGTTGATCTATATGCCTCGTAATTTGTAATCAATTAAACAGCAATTACATGTATTAATAGTGTAATTTAATCAATTTGCTTGTAACATTTCATTTGGTTTTTTTTTAATATCTGTTGACAATAAAGGCTAAAAAAAAATTGTTTTAAGCGAACAATTTTTATTTATCGGTAACGGGAAATTTATTACTTATTTGCTTCCACGTAATTAATTATTAAACCAAAAGTTTACTTTTCTTTAAGGTTGTGCTACTTGCTGTTCGAAAACAATTTCCAAGTACTGTTTTTTGATGCCACTATAAATTTGTAAAATTTAGAGGTTTAAAGAGACCAATTAAATTGTCAATCAACAATGTTTCTAGTTTCTCCCCTTAGAGTATCAAAGCAATGTTGTAATTTCGTGTCCATTGTTACACATGTTTTGCGTAGCTATGGAAATTTTGCAGCCATATAAGGCTGCAGTGGACACGTGCCCCTTACCCCTCGCCTTCGCAGTTTTAGCTATTTTGTACACAGATTTTGCATTACCTGCGTATCTATATGTATACGTTCGCAATTTAGTTAGTGTGTGCTCTCAGTGCCGGTAACTTAATTGTGCTGTCAATCATTTTGCATATTTGCACAGAGCAGGGAAAAAAGTGAACAGCAAAAAATGTTTGATGGCCATTGCGATGGTCAGCTAAAACAACAATTATTAATATTAAAATAAATACGAGAATAATAATAATAAAAATATTCAGTAGCTGCGAAGATGTTTGTCGCTTTGTCTAGTGGCCAGATAAATGCGTACAACAAAATGACAAACTGGCAGAGGAAATACGAAATCATGTACATTTTTTCCTCATAGTCAGTCACGACAGACAAGTTGCCACCATGGAAATGGGGGCGTGTGCCAATTATATGGTTGAAGTATTGAATATTATTTATGACAGTGGGGTATTTACACGCTTTGCAATTAAAAGATAAGTAAGTAGAGATCTATTATCAACAGAGAGGAATTCGCACAATTGCTCAGAGTCAAAAGCTCAAGACGATTAATTACTCGCATCACTTATCGAATTGAAAGGCAAGTCAAATTGCGGTTGTTGTTCTACAAAATTTCCACATTTTCAGCATTCTTATTATATGGTATATTATTTTGGGCTTTGCTTATTTTTTCAATCGGCCGTATATGTTTACGTTCGACTTTTGATTAGACATACTTCAGTCTCTAGTACAAGTACAAATATGTGGCCACTGGCCAGCATTCAATTTATGCAATTCTAGTAAAACTTTAGTCATTGAGTACTTTACTCCAAGCAGATTACGATAACTATAACGCTAACGATTACTGTTTAATGGTATGCAGGCATATGTATTGTTAAGCGTTGGCGCCAAAGGCGAATTAAATAGAATGCTTGGCAAATTTCCAATTGTTTTTTTGTAGTGATTATAGTGTGTAGTAGATAGATATCTGCAGATATCCATATATGTGGTGTGCATAAATACAATTGAAATATTCCCATGATAAATGTTGGAATTTATTCATTTGTGTTGCTTATTGCACTTAGCGCACAACTGATTGGTTTTCCAAAATATTTATAAATATATTTATTGCCTTCAAAGTGAATGAAATTTGATTAATAGTCCACCAGCCGTTAAATTTGAAATCAAGCATTACGAAAACGGAAAAATTTTAACTTTACATTCTAGATTATTTCAAATTGTTTGAGAAAGTATGTTTTGTGAAATATTTTAAATTTATAACAACTTATTTAATGAAAATTCTCCAATCGAAACTAAATGTCATCAGGGCTTAATTAATTTTCAGCACATTGAAGTCTATAAACATTCTCATAAGATAATGCCCTTAGCAAGTTTATGGGTTCTTGGAAATTGCTTCAACCATTCCAAAGATTTTGTTAGATTACAGACTGGCCTCAATTCATGTCCACGTTCATCTAATGCTTTCAGGACTCCGTAAAGATCTATGCCTGTTGCTGACAGCACTTAAACAGCTTAGAGACAGCGCGGCAACAACTCGAACTGAAAAACTTGAGGTAATCAACAGAATTTTATGTTGATTTGCCACTAAAGTTTTACTGGTTCCACTTATCTCTAGCATTCGTCTATGGCGGAGATAGGCGAATAAATGACTGCTTCTGTTCTTTTGCTTCCCTTAATGACAAAGGTAACGCAGACGTGGAGCATGGTACATAATTTTGTCAGGACACCTTTTGGGTGACATTAGAAGTTTATGTGCATGAAGAAAAAAGCTTAATAGTTTAATTTCCTGACAGAACTTTAAAGAAAATACGAGCAGCGTGCTCAACGGAAACAGCAAAGTACAAGGTGGAAAACGGTATACGGAAAAGGGAAAACCTCAGAAGTATGGAAAAAGGTGCAGGAGGGACTTTCGAAAAGGCAGCCATTTGATTTTGGTTTTTGGGTAATAAATCTCTGTCCGACATGAACATCTCGAAGGGTGAGTTGTTGTTGTTTTTAAGCTGGACAGTTGAGTTTGTTTTACATTTTGGTCTTTACCTCGCAGCAGATAAGCGTGATAAGGGGACATGAAAACAATTTAAACATGTTGGCAGATCAGATTCCTGCGACTAATGAAACAGAATACCATATTTGCAAACCTATTTGCACATCATTCTCTTTAAGCTATACGCACCTGCTATGAGAATATTTTGTGTGCTTCGTGCTGTTCACTGTTCACTGTTTACTGTTCACTGTTCAAACATTCCCGTGCCATTTTTTTCATGACTTCCTTCATTATTGTATGCTCGTAGTATTTGCCTTTCCTTAATTGTTCGCGACTCTCTCAGTTCTTTGCCTGCAGCCAGTGGCAAAAAAACAAAGCTAACGCTAAAAAATTTACATTCATATAATTGCGTAATCAGCTGCGATGTGGGTGGGAGTAGATAGAGGGATGGGGCGTGTGAAGGACATCTCGAGATTTACTTTATGCAGCGTCGCTTGGATTTCCACCGGCTTTCCTCCGCTATATTTTATTTACATAAGCGTGATTCATTCTTTTTGACACCGTTTACTTTTTACGTATGTGTTTACACACACTCACATCCACACACACACACACACACATACACACACACGAACGCTCGAAAGTACACAAACTTTAAGTTAATTTTTAATTAATTTACATTTGAATTTGCTACGTGTTTTCTAGCTTGTTTGTTAGTTATTGTTTCTTTCAGCTTCATTAACAACCTGAGCACGTGTCGCCTGTTAGAGTAAAGTTAGAGATCTGTCTGAATATATAATCATTGTTCACTTCGAGTGAAGGGGCTATTGATAGTCTATGCCTTATTAAACCCAGTCAAGATAAACTCGTCAAATTGGCTTTACTTAGGTTCGCAGACTCATAGCCGTTCTTTCCTGATTACCATTTTAATTAAAGTAAATTCATCTTTTGATCAAAGAGATGCAACTCGCAGAATGAGCTAACTTGACGTATAAATATTTTCATAGAATATTGTAATTAACTGGCACTATTAATGAATAAATAAATGTCTAAGATATTAAATACATTTCATACCATATATGTTATATACAATTTTGGGTTATTTCTAATTGTTACATAATAAATGTTTGTCCAAGATCAACAATTTTCGCAGTGCTTTAAACTTATTTCCAGAATCTACACAGCAACTATTATGTTGTAGGAACTGCAATACATAGATAATTATTTTTATTTTTGTGTCTTATAATTCTGAAAAACTCATTTGGGTTTTATTTTAAAATTTTTTTATCTCTATTTTAACTTAAACTATCCAATCCACGAATTAAAGTAAATGCCGAATTTAATGAGTATATCCCAAATTTTTTAAAGCTGTCATATATACTGTATATGAAATCATCGACAATTTCGTCGTTCGACATCGTTATGACATCCATACCTTGCACATTTGTTGGTTTTACTAGTTTTTTATCGTTTCCATTTGCTTTTCTTTTAATAAGCTTTTTCAATTACCTAAAAAATATAGCCCAGCAAACCTACATATGCATGAGTTGCTGTTATGACACCCGACTATTTATTCACTTTATTTTGATTTTGTTCAAACGAAGCGTTAAAAATTGTTTTATTTTTGTTGCGATTTGAATTTGTTTTTTAACACTCTTAGCAGAAATTACATTGATGTGTTTATTCTTAATCGCTTTTGATATTATGTTTTTAATTTTGAATTTATTACACAACTTTTATTTTCGCGCGCAAATATTTTAAAAAGTATTTTTTCGGACACTCTTCCTATCAGAATGAGCGTTTAGCCAAACGAACGCAACGCGGCAAAATTTTAAAACAAACTGACAGTGCGAATTTTCCAAACTGGTCCATAGACTCTGAAAAGCCAGTGAAAGGCAGTCGCTGCTGCAGTCGACGCCAGCTGCGGCATCGGCATCGGCATCAGCGTCGGCGTCGTTTGCCATTCGGCGTGATGCTCTCCAATGTGTGCGCTCGCTCTCTTTTACTGGGAAATTCTGGCCTGGCTTTGTTTGGGAAATTCTGTTCGCGCGCGCACTTGCCGCTGCAGTCGTTGCCTGGCGCCTGCCGCCTGCCGCCTGCCACCATCCCGTGGCTGTCTCCGTGGGGCAAGGGGCGTCGCTGCGGCAGGCGTTTGGCTTGCCACCATGGGCGCCACGTGCGTGCCGTCTTGCTGTCAGCAGAGTACGTGCCATTTGGCGCTTGGCCCCACACCTCTTGTATGTTTTATGAATGAATTATATGGGGGCGAAAAAATAATCATAGGTTGTTATTCGTGGCGCTGCACTCTGGACGAAAAGTCCAATTTGCTTTGAATAAAATTAAAATATTCATATTAATATGACTTGTAGTATTTTCTCAAAGTATATTAGCAGTTTATAGCAGTGTTGCAAAGTTCATTAACTGATTAGACGATTGCTCGCTTTCGCTGTTTATTATACCCTGTACCCATTAAAAAATTGATAATATTGGGTATAATATAGTAATCTGTCAAATAATAACACGGCGATGTTCTAGCACCGGTTCATACGATCCTTAGCATTTAAAAAGAAGACAGCAAAACTACCTATAAAAATTAATAGTAACGGCTTCATCAATTTGTTTTTTTTACAGACAGCCTCTTATTTGAAATGAAAATAATTACTTAATCACAATTTAACCTTATAGAGTCGGTAAGAGAGAATTTGTCCCACTTATATCTTTTGCAAATCCGATTACTCCTACCAAATTTGAGTTCTCTATCATACTTAATTTATTTCATGCAAAAAGAATGGCTATTTTGACCAGAGTGCGCTGAAAGCAGGACAATGAAACTTCTGGGATAGCTAAATAAATTGCATAATTAAGAAAAACACTCTTGAAAATAAATAACCAAGCGTTTTGAAACTATGAATACTTTCAAACTTCGTGTGGCAAATTTGCTTGGAGCACTTTATAGCACGAAGGTATATAAAATTTGGTTAGATTTCTATTGATATTGAGTCAATTTTATGGCAATTTTAGAGCCCACCAGCTGGCTCTTTGTATGCCTTCTTAATGTAATTTATTGAAACGTGCATTGCTTGCGCCTCATATTGAAAAACTTGTGCGTGTTGAGGCAAAATATAAATATATACCTTTGTTTGAATATAGGTATGTGCAGTGTTGTATTATATGCATGTGCTTGTGTATATTTTATGAACGTGTTTGGAATTTCATTGGCCGTGTTTGTTAAATTTTTCTGTGTCCTGCTTGCGGCAAGGAATATGAACATATTCTGCTGCTTTATAACTGTATTTAATAGCACTCACAGCACGCAGCACGCTTTGACTGTCGGAATGAAGGAATAGATTCTTATCCGTGCCAAACAAGTGAAGGATTTGGTTTCTTTGCAGCACAAAGAGCAGTAGGCATGGGTCATAACTTGTATTTACTGGAGGGCAGGTTTTATTTCGCATTCGGGGTGTATTGAATCAAATGTATATAGTTGAAATTCACGAAAACTTATCGCATATCATGTGCGTCCGCTTTACGTGCCTCAAATATATTTATTTGGCTGTGTCTGCTGAGTAAATAGTGCCACAACCATTTGACTGCACAGCGAGCATCCAATGCCGTGGCCTTGCCACAAGTGGAACTGTTGCTTTTTATCTGCAATACACGACGATTTTTCAGAATTCTCATTGCATTTTTCGTTGCATACGATGTACTCGTATTTGTGTAGGGCTTTCGTTTTACGCTAGCACGTGCCAGGTGTCTGGCCATAAATATATTGCCAGGCGAAACAAAAGCCGGATGAGCGAGGAACTATCGTTGCTGGTAGCGGAATGGGGGCACGGGACACGCGGCGTATGCGTAATGCGAGACGCAGTTGAAACCGAGTGTCGGTTATTTAAGCCACTCCAAGATACATTTCATGAGCAACAACACAGCCGCCACAATAGCAATTTGATGTGGTTGAGCGCCAGTTTTATTTAATGGGTTTCGTCTTGCTTGAATCGCTGGCACAAACATTGACACCTGCACACTGTAAACAAATATACATATCTACTGCAGATATTTATTTGCATATACTCTATAGACAACACAACACAGTTTATACAATTTAGTATATACCATATCTATTTTAAGTAAGCAGTTTGCTTTAGTTACTCATTTATTGTGGGACAGCTGCGGTTTGTTTAAGCCCCCAGCTATGTGGCCTATTTGTATTTGGTTGTTATGAAATTTGAGAGGCAGCCAATTTTGTATGCACTTGTCCTTTCTTGGCCCAAACAAAACATTCAATTTCAGAGCATGGTCTGGCGAGCAACATGTGTACGGTTGTGCCAAAAATATAAAGACAAAGGACTCTTTTCTGCTTTTCATGAGTTAGCAAAAGCTTAGAGCTAAGATTGATTCAGATGAAGTGGAACAACCCTGAAATATTTCTGCAAAATTTAAGGTTTATTTAAGTTTGAAGTTTTTAATTATTTATAAAATTTTCAAAACTTAATTTCAAATTTCTCGTTGAAAGCCACTTAAATAAAAGTCCAGCAAACATACCAAAAGGCACTCAAAACAATACTTAGCCACTATATCAACAAATTTTCTAATGACTGACTTTTAATTTTGGTCATTAAATTATGATTTTTTTGTTTAAATTTATGCTTATGACTGTTTTTTATGTTATGACCTGTACCTTTTGCCTGGCCAATCAGAAGCCAAGGGCGGCAGGCCCAAAAGTTCAACCAAATATTTTTATTTAATAAACAAAGCAGCATTAAGTAGCAACAAAGTTGGCCCAACAACAACATCAACAAATTTCCTCCTTGTTGCGCAGATTTAATAAAAAAGTTAAAATACTAAATAAAATTCTGAGCGGCTTTCACACAACTTTTCTTGAGGAAAACTTTTTTCTGTAGCAAAGACAGAGAGAGCGAGCGGAAGCATTTGACGAATAGGGAAATATAAAATAAAAAAAAAAATTTACAGGCATTAATTTTGGCAAATTCTAAACTCCGTCGCCACGTTACTCATACGCTCCATTTAACAATCAGCACAGTGCTAAGTGTGCTTGTGCGTGTGTGTGTGTAAGAACTCTTTTCAATGAAAATGAGAACGAAAATGAGTACGAGAACGTAAACGAGAACGAGAAAATGAGTGCAAAGAGAACTTGGCTCAGCAGCTTGTCGGTTAAATGGTCTAAAAGTAGACAACAAAGCCCCGCACAAGCTGCGTTTAAGTGGCTCAGTTTAAGCGTTTAATCATCGACATTAAAAGCAATTGCTTGTCTGTCTTTCTGTCTAACTGTTTGTCCTTAGCTGTTTGTTCGCTTTGTTAAGCGCACTTTGCTGCTGTTTTTGTTACCAAAATACGCTGGCGGCAATTTGTTGTTGTTGTCATTGGTAAAATGCCTTTTATCTGCCTTACTAACCTGCAGCAATTTTCCCGTTTAATCGTGAAAATTTAGTGCGAAAATAAATATTTGCATATCTACAGAGATTCTGCTTAATGGCAAATCAGAATTTATCCTACCATCATCTCATTTACGTGTGCACTTACAAGATGTTCACCAGCTCATAATTATGTCACGTTCAAAGAAATCGACTTGAGGAAGTCTCCGTTGTATTTATATTTTACAAATTGGAAATGCCTTTCTTTGTAAGTATTTGTTGGTTTTATTTTTATAAAATACTTTTACTGCTGCCAGTTTGGAAACTTATAATCATGTCATAGTTGTGTCTCATTTGCACTATGTTTGTATAAAAGCTCAGATAAATCAATTTGTTTTTGGGCCATAAACATGTCTGCTTAACAAATTTCAATGATTTATATACTACATAACAGTTACTGAAAACTATTTGGAAGGCCATTCGGCAGAAAGTTTGAATTACTTCAGGTAATAGGTAGCGAGCATGTAAAATATGTTTATTGTATTGATACTGAATCGATACAAATAATATACTTAACTTAAAAACAGTCGGACGTAACCGACAGTAGGAGACCCTTCACCTTAAGTATAGGCACAAAGTTAAAACATCCTTTTTACTTTTTTTAAGTAAAGGGTCTAATGAGTTTAACATTTTTGTTAAAATAATTTCAGTGCAATACGCAAATACAAAACAAGGTTATTAACCCTGTTTTTCCAATTTATCAATGGGCATATGGTATAAAAATTAAAGTAAATTATGCACAATAAAAAAATACTCAGGACTGATTTAAGATCATAATGATGGTAGTTTTTTTTTTTGTCTGATTTCTCAAAGTTCAATAAAAGTTGGTCAAACTATTTACTGACGTAGCTTGCAATTGGTTTAAGCAACAAAAGAAAACTGGAAAGAAAAGTATGAGCCAAGGAAAACTTACACTTTCAATGTAAAACTTGTTTAGTTTTAATTGTTTACATTGGCATAAAACACTATGAGAAAGAAGCCAAAGAAATTGATTTTAAAAATGTTTCTGACTCCAATAACAAGCAGACAATCAGATTGAAAAGACCGCAGCAAAACAATGGAAATGCTGTACCTTTTTGTCGTCCTTCGTTTGCATAAAAAACACATATATACGGACATTGATTAAATAAAAATGTATTGAATCGCATGTGTAAGAAACCGTCTAAACCAAAAGCGGCAGGCGAGTCCTAAAACACGCAACAGGCTCAGACAGGGACAGAATGGGACAAAAGGGCCAAGAAAATTAGGCTTAATGGAATATGCATTAAATTAAATCGGTTTAAATGACGTGAATAACAAAGGAAATGCCAAATTCAAAACCAGAACAGAAATAAAGAGAAAAATTGACAACATTCAATTGGATTTGGGAATAAAACTCGTATTGCGAAAACCGCTAAAAGAATGCGACTACATAAAAGAAATAAAACAGTTAAACTATTTTCAAATAATAAATGTAGGCATTAAACTGAATTTAAATCAGAATTTTTTTAAAGATTTGATTGCATGAATGAAGAATACTACCCAAAATATGAGCTTAACTAGTATAAAAAAATAACAAATTGGTTTAAGTAAAAGTAAATAGTCAAACTTAAAGATATTAAATACAATTTTGAATAGATTTTACTCAAATAAATATATATATACAAACAGTCTTTTTGTTTTGTATAAAGTTATATAAATTGAAGGCTATATTCACTGCAAATGGTGCTTCCAATTGTAGTTCCCTTGGTTATCGCATACCGCACGTTTCTCATATACTATACTTTCTTGTCTTGTCACACACAATAATTTCCGGATGGCAATTTCCGTTGGCAAGTGGGAAATTCACTTCGCAATGGCCTATAAAGAAGCAGTCTCTGAAATAAGCAACTCCAACGGCGCCACGAGAAGGGGAGAAGGGCAGAATGAAGTTCATGAAACGGTCGAGTATTTTTATTAAAGTCAGAAAATAAAGTATAAATGCCTAGGGTTTCTCGAACTATCAATTACCTAACATAAGACCAAACAAAAAAAAACAAAACTGGTTATTTCGTTTTACAATATAACTTTATTTGGATTTGTTTAAATCGATTTTCCTTTTCCTTTATATATGCATCCTGCTGATACTCCCTCATAGTATATGTAATAAATACGGAGTATTTTCACATTTGTGTATGTAAGTAGTATATGTTGGGTACAGAAGTATTACAAGTAAATTTGTTGGCATTTCTGACATTTCTGCTATAAAAACAACTATAAAGGTTGACAATTTAATGCGAATGCTGCCCGAAATGTTACTGAATCTTATGGCTTCAATTTAAAGACTTGTATGCATCTAAGTCAAAGTCAGGGTCCAAATTAATTTTAAGGAAATACAATATTTAATAAGGTGTTATATACCACTCAAAGCAGAGCTATGCATCAGCTTAAGAGTTAACGGCAAAGTCAAGGTAACATTATAAATATGTATAAGTAATTGTTGCAATGCTGGGGGCGATAATTAGCAGCTTGGAAACCATATCCTTCGTTAGCAGCCAGATAAGCTGCAAACAGAGACACAGCGAATCGAGTCACACTCAGAATTACTGAGGTAAAGTCAAAAGTTGAGCGCATTAAAAACTTGCTGTGATTTGTGTTCGCCGGTACAAAAAATGCGAAAAGTTTAATGAGTGTGCATATTTATGAGGAAAAGAGCATTTATTTTGGAGTGGTTAGAGTTCGAGCGCAGTTTAGTTCCTTATGGCTTCAGATGAACGTTAAATGAACTCAGTTGATTTAGCTATAAAAACTTAAAGCGTAAGAAGTTCAGCTAAGAAAAGGCCATCAGCTAATATTATATGAAAAAAACTGAAATTTCTATACCAAAATAATTTCCGACAGCCAGCTTGAACAGTTTTTTGTATTACAGAATTTATGGTGCTCGTTAATGCGAGAGTTTTTTTTTTCGTTTAGCTGTCTTTTTGCTCTGCCATATAGCAGATACCAAATTTTACAAGCCAATATAACTGGGCTATAAACTTTAAAGCGCCACATTTCATTTTCTCCACAAAATTTGAAACAGCAAAATTTTGCTTTATTTTATTTTATCTTTTTTCTTCGCTTTATTTTTTGGGTAAAAGTCTGCAATTAAATTGAGCTGGCCAAAGCTCAACTGTCAATATTGTACTTGAATCAATGTCAAGGCTTCTCAAAGATAATGTCAATAATTTACAATTGATTTGCTGCGACAACCTCAAATGAATCCTCGGTGGTTTGGCCCAACAAGGCTCAAACTGGGTGAATATGCAAGAAACATGGCGCATCCTATTTTAGAAACCTTGAAGCATTTTAAACAATTTTTGGACAGCTCCCAATGGCTATAAATAATAATAGCTCATTTCTTGTGTGCCAAACATATTATATTGTTTTTACAGTTTGGAAAATGAATTTAAAAATATTGTAAAATGGTTTCATAATATTTTAATCGGATTTCTTTTAATGGCACTTGATGCGCTTTTAATGGTTCGTAAATGTTAAATGGCGATAAGTCAGGGCAGAGGCATGACAATACATATATGATATTAACCACATTAATGTTAATTTAATTACAGCTTTTACATTTTTTATTTTCAGTGCAATTTAAATTTCATAATTGAAAATTAACATACCAACAACAAAAGCATAATGATGAGAAAACTTGCACAGCAACTGTTAATGCTGCATCCGCTTTTCATTAAGTGATTGAGCGGAAGTGTGCTTAAAGCTACCATAAACACTTCCACACTCGCATGCCACACACAAAACACACACACACACACACACACACACACACACACATACCCTGACGATTTTAATAACTTTATATCACACATACGAGCACACATGCCACATGAAAATAATCGTTGGTAATTTTAACTCGACTCAGGAAGAATGAAAGTTAAAACGACGCAAATTAAATTTGTGGCGTTGTATTTGGTTTTTAATACCGCCATAAACCAGAGGTGTGATGTGTGTGTATGAGTATGTGTTGCAAAAGCTATTGTTGTATTGTGCCTATACAATGTACAAATACATACATATATTCAGCAGCCAAATGAAAATTAAGATTGTAGAGATTTACTGAACAGCCTTAATGTATACACTTGATTCCATGCATGTTTCTGTCGAATGACAAAAATAAAAACGAGAGAAATTTGCATTTAGCTGTTGTGCCTGTCCATATGCAAATGCCTTAGAAGAAATACTGAATTGCGAATGCTGACAGCACATTAATAACAAAACATAAAAATTTATTTAGCAGACTTAAGCTTAACTGAAAGTATGAAAAAAGACAAGCGCATGGGATACTTAAGATATTGTCTTGCACCCCAGCGATTGTGCTGATAACAGCAGTCCCTGTTGATACAACACGTTACTTTCATATATTTGTTATCGTTGCTGTTGTTCTCGTTGTTGTTGTTCTTGCTGTTGCCATAGCTGCTGACACTGCGCGTAAAATTAAAAGCCAATATGCGGCATAAAATTCGCCAACCTGGCAGGCTCCCGCAGAGGTTTCATGTGACAGTAAAGGATGAGCTAGCACAAACACCGCCTCACACACAAGTGCAGCTATATATCTGTGTAACTGTATATACATATATATATATACATATGTATATGTGTACGGAATGACAGCATTATTGTGTCGTTACAATGTGTGGCATGTCTGTGTTAGTGCTCGTATGTAGGAAGGCAGCAGGTGCAGGAGCCGAAGCTGCTTTTGATTGCCGCATGCCACTTGATACAGAGTCATATTCCCTCAGTTCCTCAGTGGGTACGCTCTGTCGTCTTGTTTGTGTGCATATGTGCGTTCCCACGGGCTCTTGTGCCTTATTTGACTAGTACACCTTTGCAATCCCTAGACGCTTAAGTTCAAAGTGGCGGTAAATGCTGCTGGCAAGACAAAGGCGCTTGAAAGCTGCTGCGTATGATCTCAAATATCTGCATATTCCTATAGGAAGTTATTTAGTTATAGATAGCATAGCATGTGTATCTACTGAAATGTCTTCCACAATCTAGTTGCACTACGTTATAAATAAACCCCGGGCTCCATGTCAATGTAGCCGGCAAATGTTTCCGCATCCTACTTTGACAGAAAAACACACACACGTGTACGTATCTATTTATTAAGTGTAAGTGGACGGGGAGAATTCAATTTGCATGCATTAAGAGTCATATAGATCCCTGTGATGTTTAAAAATAACAAAAGCAATAAACAATGACTTATATTTAGTCTTCCGGCTCTCCACGCAAATATTAAGTGCCATCTGCTAACACAATATGTTGCCTACTTTTGTGCTGACGCATAGAATATGTATAATGCACATGAAGAGCAATTAAAATAAACATTTTTTTATAGAATTAACTTTATTACAGGTAAATCAAATTTGTTTGATTTTAAGTTTGCATTGTATATGCGAAAACTATAGTTTAAACAAACCGATATATCTCTAATGAATATTAGTTTAATTAAATATATAACCAATATTGATTTTGTTTAGTATGGCAAACTATATAAAATATTGTTACATTTTATGTAGTTTAAGCCTAAACACACCGGAGACTTTAATTCGATTTTAATGAATCCCATCTGCCTTAAGTATTTGTCGTTTGAATCAGTTAAGGGTTCATTCATTCACTTCTTTGGCAAATCAAATAAGTTCAATACCCTCATTTTGATGCTCATGAATAAATTATACCGATTACTTAGCATTCACTTCCCATCGGAGTCTTCTGCGCAACGCCCAATTAACGCACCTCCGCACACAATGTCAGGTAATTTCTGTAACCCAAACCATGAGCCTTTTTAATATGCTTGTAGTTGTTGTAGCTGTTGTTACTTGTGTTGTTAAAGGCAACTGTCTGACAGTCTGAGATTTATTACCAGGCGTGAGGCGAAGCGAGCGCTAATAGCCTTGAGCATAGCTTGCGGCATGTTGCCTAGATACCCTGTAAAAAAGTGAGGAGCTAGTGAATAACTCAGTTGACTTATTGAAAATACGAAGATATTTTCTATTAAATTTAATTGTTCTTTTTCATATTATATGCCATAATTTACTACAGCATATCTTGAGTGCCATCACAGTATTTTGCCTTGGCTTGTTATTGTTTTAAATGCTTACAAAATTGTAGTAAATTCTGCAACAGCAGCTGCTGCCTAATACCCATTGCTTAATGCGTTGTGTGTGTCATGTGACGCTGTCTGGCTGGGATTAATTGAATTTTACGCAGGCTTTAAAGCGACCTTCTGCGAGCTGTTTGATAAGCGTGCCACATCCTGCAGAATTCTCAATAAATGATTGTCAATATTTGAGGTATTGTTGTGCATTTGTATGCTATTGAATGTGTTTTGCATTGTTCAAGTCTCAATTTTACCATGAACTAATCAAATCAAGCAATGGATTTTGTCAGCCGTCTTTAACAAAGAAATGCCATTAACGGAATCTCATCAAATATTTGCATCCGCATGTCAGCGATTGCTCTCAAGGATGTCTAGTTTCTTTTTGCGTTTTAATTTTCATAATTTCATATGTCAGCGAAAGGCAGCTTGCCACATGTGGCACAGTTTTGTTAGACACACCAGGCAGAATCAAATCACAAAGACTTTCCACTTATGCAAATGCGTCGACATGTCGACGGCAATATACCATCTGAACATTTCGGCACAGATCGCATCGCTTGGTCTTCATTTTGAAGCTGCCTTTGGTCCCGGCTATGCGTTGGGGAATTCAAAATGGAAATGAAATGTGTGCAGCCATCTTCGTTCAGACTCAACGCTCACTTGCAATCGCCTGACCAAAGCGGCAAATGTAATTTAAATTGCACAAAAGCATAGACAAAGATACAGCTACACAAAGAGATGTCTCACGTCAAAAAACAGTTTCCATTCAAAAGAGTAAGCAGCTGCGACTTGTCAAAGTACTATTGATCGAGTACTTTTTGCAGGCAGTACTGGTATGTGGTGTGTGTGTTTGGGTGAAGTTAATAGTCATTGCACCGAATGCATATTGCTTGTATTGCTCTGGCTATAGGTTGTATAAAATGCAAATTTTAAAATGTGCATAGCACAGCAAAAATTATTTAATTAAAACCTAAATATTGCGTTTGACAAACGATGCAGTTACAATCAACTTCAAGTTATTTCATTAGCAGACACAAAGTGTTCACTAATTGAATTACAAGTGCGATTAATTATTGTTTGAATTAAGTCTTCAAAAGTCCCACTGATGAGACGTTCTTAAAATTGCAAACATTAGCAAATTTAATGGGCGCTAGTTTAAATTACTGGTGAGATATGAAAACGACCATCTAGCTGTTAATGAAAATCTGTTTGCTTCACAAAAACTTCCATTCAGACAATAAACAATGAAAACAATGAATGTGCCAACACAATAGTCTGAATAATTTTAATCATTATTTCTTGTCGTTTTGTTTATTTAAACTCATTAATTTTATTGATGTTGCTGTTGGCTTACACTTTTTTAATCATTTCAAAATCAATATTGGAATAAATATAGACTAGGAGCATGCTTTGTCAATTATAACAATACAGCCGAAGCAATAATAAAGCAAGTCTGTAATGTCAAAGAGATGACTAAAACTTGCGCCTAGTCATTAAGTTAAAAGCTTTTTCTGTTTATTTACCATACAAAAGCAGTAGAATTAGATATACTTATGCGGTCTGTATAGTTGGGTATGCTGTATAAATAGGACATGAACCCCTATCCTACACCGCTTCATCCTTAGTTTCTAATGAACCATGCGCAACCAATCGAAATTTAAGAATATTGCTGGGGAGTCAGCATGGTATAGGGCGCAGCTGCTGTCCAAGTGGAGCGTGTTATGTGGGGAAATGGTTCAGGGTCAGAGTTCTATTGAAAGCTCATTTTGGTGGAAAACATTTGGGCAAAGTTTAAAGCAACAGAATGGAACCAAACCGAACTTGGCAGATGTCCTGGTGCCTATCTGTCGACACGTGTTGTGTTCGTAATATTGTATTTTCTTTGTATTGAGTGCACTACTATAAACATGTCTAACGGTTTTATTATCGTAATTATTCGGTGCTCATGGAGCACGATTAGGGTCATGTAGCCAGTCCTATAAGCGTAGCCAGTAGAAGAACAAATGTGTATTATGTATGTTTGTTTGAGCCCTGTCTTTAAGACAGCCGTGTCTGTTTGTTGCTTGTGTGGTATGTATAGTCGTCATTAGCATACTTGAGCAATTGCTGGCAAACAATGCAGCATGCATAAAAACACTTAATTGCGCCTGGCCATCAACGTGCTGGCACTTGATGAAGAAAGGCTCAGACTCCAGTTCCCGTTCCCCGTTTGCATAACGGTAGCAAAACCTAGGAAAAAGCAAATGCCGAGTCCCACAAGGACACAGTCACATACGTGAAGGGCTTTAAATGTTTGATGGTTCTGTTTAGCACCCGCAACGTTTTGGGGCTGCCACAGCGTCAGGCGAGCTGCCACTTGGCCCAAAAACAACGGAAATGGATGTTGAAATTGCAAATTAAAGCCTTAAATATGCATGTGGCTGGCATGGTCAAGTGGTCGAATGGTCAAGTGGTCAACACACAGTCCGAAACTGCTAGATTGCTTGGCATTTTCAATTAATGAAGCTCTCTCACTCAATTTCATACGCTTTACTGTGTCGCAAATATTTCCATTAAAATTTGCTATGAGATTGTTGCCAACTCATTTAGCATTTTGGCTTTTAGCAATGTGAATTCAACTGTAAGTCCTGCGCGTACACTGAGCAATTTAATGCGCTCAAATGAAGCAAACGAGTTTTAAATTGCATGTAACAATTTCATTTACATAAATCACTCATACGTCAAGGTGTACGGATGCACGAAAGAATGCTGCAAGTAGTTGCGTTTCTAGCTGGTACTCAGTCTATGTATGGTTCAAGCCGTTGCTGTAGCTGTAGCAAATACAGTTGCCAAGCAACCATTTTGACGGCAAACACGCAGCAGCATGACACGAACTAAATGATGATTTATGAAAGCCTGTAATGTCTGCGTTACAACGCGTCGTATGCGAGAAAGCCGGGCAAAATGGCCATGCAGTTAGCGGGATGAGTGAGATTTACTAAATGTGAATTTAAAAGTTAGCACTGGAACTTGCGCTTAAAGTTGAAAGTCTTAGTCTCAGCCATAGACCAGACAACTTGAAAGGATATAATCCATAATTTGGATATTATGGAGATTACGAAGAAGACATTATAAGCTTAATCCATTCTTAAATCAAATTTATGTTTGAAATATGGTAGAGCATAACGGCTTACACTTAATTTCGCACTGAAGCACTGCATGCACTTTAATCTACTTTTATGACAGCCACAAAACATTCCATTCCTACTTTCACCCGCGGAATTGCCGCAACTCGTTTATAATACAAATTCCGGGCCGCCTTTGGGGTACTTGATACGAGCACAGATAAAAAACTCACTTTCCAGCACGTTTTTTAGTTGTCTAACTTTTTGTCAAGCAGATCGAAAAAGTGTTCAGATTCTGCTACTGATATTCAGAAACTGTGCAAACATATGAGGTTGGTCTGCCTGCTGTTTATTGTTTAGTTATTGTGTTAAACCCTGCAACTGTATTACTTTAATGCGAAAAGTTTAATGAATAAGCAAATATTTGGTGTTCTCCTGCATGTAATTTTCTGTGAAAATATTTAATCAAGCCTGGACTGGCAGATTACTTATTTGCCAATTTGCCTAGGGGTGTTAACTGTTGACCTTTAACAGAGCGTACATATGAGCAGGCATATGTGTTCTGTCAACTGCTAATGACAGACCAAGGGTAAGGACAATGCAAATACGTAGTTGAAAATGAAAAGGAATTACAAGTAAATGTGCAATGTGAAATGTTAAATTTGATAACCACAAATGTGCTGCCATGGCTGAAAAGGACACGAGAAAACCATTTAGGATGACATTTTAGTTCAAATTACAATATAAGCAAGATTTCTCTTGCCTGCAACTGTTGGCTAACGATAAACAGTCAAGAACTAAGAGTCAAACAACAAACAGCCGCCAACAGACAACGATCAGGCAACAGACTTCCACAGAACTTTTGTCAAAACAACAAAAGCCACAACACCCAAACAATGGCCAACGAGTTTAACTCCCTGGCCCACCTGCATGTGTGCCCCTGCTTCTGCGACACGTTTTCTGCCCAGGTAAATACTCAAAACTCTGTTGGACAATTTCTGGTAAAATCCACAGGCACAGCACACTTCGAACATTTCCTTTAGCTTGTGTGGTCAGCAATTTGTAATTGACTGAACTGAGCTCAACTCAAGTGAAGTGACCAGAATACTCCTACTGCGAAGATGGTTGAAAGTCCGAAGTCTGAGCTCAGTTGTTCACTGAACAACATGCCAAGTGCATTTGCATGACAACAGTTTGGTTTTGGTATTCTGCAATTGATACTTTGAATAGCCAGACCCCTTGCTAATACAGTCTTTACTTGTGCATGATAGTAAAGAGTTTTTCGTTGCTTGTGTCTCTTTGCAATCAAATGGAACAAATAGCCTTGCCTATTGATTGCGAGTGGCTTTTCAGTACCCTGGGTCATCAATTAGATGAACTGAAAGCCTTTCCATTCAATAGCAGAGTTAACCACAAAAAAGCGGTTGAAAACTGTCAATGTATGTGAGTGCATAACACGCAAATTAAAACGATACAATAGCATGCTGATGAGTCGGACGCAACTCACTGTGGAAAGCCTTAAAAAAGCATTCTCTTTTAAAAAATCGAAATAGTTTTCTTATTCATCTTGCATGTTTCTACACCGATTCGCAACCTTCCATTTGGAAATTGGACTTGGTTTGCAATTTTTATTTATTTAAAATAACTTAATCGACTTATATTTAGAATTTGATACCTCCTAGATATAGACAGACATATAGAAGTAGATTGACTTGTCTTGTCATTCTGTTTGAAAATACATGCTTTGTGTGCTCTATCACACGTCCTTTGCCAGCTACAAAGATTTGCACAAACTTAGTATATCCTTTTACCCATTTTTAATCGGCACAGAGTATGCAAAAATGGCAGTGAAATGTCCCAATAAGCCGGCCTGCACTGTTAAACGTATGCATGCAAAAAAGTATGTTTGGCGTCTGGTTTTTCCAATTTATTGGTTGCTATAGACAACCCTAAGCTGTCAAACGACTTCGAGCTTTTTCCATGGGCATGGAAAGGGAGGGGCCTGGTTAACTATAGTCTAAATGCAGAAAATACTTAATTAAATTGCTCAATTTTTAAAATCAAACTAAGTACAGATTTTAGGTATTAAAAAACATAAAAATTATAATATTTAATGGGTATAATTACTTAAATCAATAAAATTGAACTAAAAATTAATTATAATGAATAGAAAATATAGGGACGGGGCAGGTCAGTGGGACGGAGGCTACAGTCGGACGTAACCGACCGTAGGAGACCCTTTACTTTGAGTATATGTACATACAAACACAATCAGACGCACACACACTAAGCTACCCGCGTATGCAAGGCACACCACCCCCCCTCTGCCTAGTGCGGCAAATTGTCTGTGGCATATGTTCGCTGTTTCTTATCCGATCGAAACAAAACTCACAGCGTCGATAGAGAATGTCATAAACTAGTTAAATACCAAATTACAAATCAATAGCTTTAAAACTATGACTACAGCAGCTTTTTGCGGTTTGCGGGGGAAGGGGGGGAGGTATCCAAAATCTAAAACAAACTCGTGCTGCTTACTAAATAGGGGAACCTGAATCCCAAATATGGTGTCTCTAGCTCTTATAGTTGCTGAGATCTAGGTGTTCATACAGACAGACAGACGGACAGACGGACAGACAGACAGACGGACAGACGGACAGACGGACAGACGGACATGGCTATATCGACTCGGCTTGTCGTCCTGATCAAGAATATATATACTTTGTGGGGTCTGCCACGCCTCCTTCTGGGTGTTACACACATTTCCTCTTTGCACTAAACTAATAGACCCTTTTTACTTTTTTAAAGTAAAGGGTCTAAAAATACTTCCATATGCTACAAAAGCTAGAGCAGCCGTCTTTGTTGCTATAGGTGGGTATATACCATACGCAGATCAAGTTTATTTCAAATCGTTGATGCCACGCCTCCTTTGCGCCCAAAAATCAATAAAATTCACACAACCTCGTGTTTTTAACATAAAAAGTTGAATAACAAGCGTAATAATAAACATAGAATGTTGTTCTTCGGAACATATACTCTCTTTTATTATATTTAACTATTCTGAAAATCGGTTAATAAACAAAGTACGCAATTGGCAGCGCAGCCCAGCAGCGCAGCAGCAGCAGCAGCGCAGCTGGCGCACGTAAAAAGGGAAGAAGAAGTACTGCTGATATGACAGTTTTATAAAGTTTTATATAAAAAAATCTCGCGGGCTATCGCCCGCAAGACATGACAGTCGAACAAACCCAACTGTCTTTTACCCTGTACCAAAGATCAGCTTTGCTAGTACAGTATTCTATTTAAAATATATTTTGAATCTAATTCAATTTATATTCCGAATACCAACTTTCTATGTTGAATAAAAATATTTTATTTATATTATTTTGCCGCTCGAATCCGCTAACGATTAATAAATATAATCGATACCCAAGGAACACCACGAGGAGGGCAATGGTATATCGGGATGTTATTATATGTAGCATAGCCTACTACTACTTACATATACATCAAAATAAAATAAAAAAAAAAAAACAAATATCTTTAATTAATCATAATTCTTTTAATAATGGACCGATATAATTGAAATTTGCAAAATTGGTAGATATTAATCATCTCCACAGTTCGTAGAAGAAAGAATTTATTTAGATAGATTTATATGTCTTAAGTTTGTCAATGTATTATATTTATGGCCATTATTCGCAGTAGGGGCATGGCATCCAAAAATTGAAATAAACTTATTCTGCGTATTGTATACACCTTTGAAAAATGACCAAAACGGCTGCTCTAGCTATTATAGTTGCTGAGATCTACGCGTTCAAATTGGTCAATGTATTGTATTTATAGCCATTGTTCGCGGTAGGGGCGTGGTATCCAAAATTTGGAATAAACTTGTTCTGCGTATGGTATACACCTTTTAAAAATGACCAAAACGGCTTTTCTAGCTCTTATAGTTGCTGAGATCGACGCGTTCATACAGACGGACAGATGGACAGACGGACAGACAGACAGACAGGGCTAAATCAACTCGGGTCGTCCTCCTGATCAAGAATATATATACTTTGTGGGGTCTACCACGCCTCCTTCTGCCTGTTACATACATTCTGACAAAGTTAATAACCCTGTATTTCCCATTTTTCAATGGGTACAGGGTATAATAAAAGGCACAGGGTATTCTACAGTCGGGCCCGTCCGACTGATCTGCCCCGTCCAAATTTTTGACTTATGCTCCATTTAGGATTGCAATTTGTAACAAAATAATCGTTATCGGCCTTTCGCTAAATTGAGCTCCACTTGTGAACGCAGTCAATGAATACCATTTACCTAAATTTATCTTAAACAGTTGCAGTAATTGGCGATTTATTGATTTAATTCATTTCTGTATTACCATAAAATAATTATTTTGCATTTAACATTT
>JAWNNJ010001256.1:0-28789 GCA_035045125.1 Hypselothyrea guttata | reverse complement strand
TATAAAAATATGAATATAAAGTAACTAACTAAATCCTAAATCATAAATCCCTCCATTCTCATTTTAAGCATGCTTAACTAAGAGCATTGGCCGCTTTGTGGTGACAAAGTTTTGAGTTCTTTTTATGTTTATCGCCGAGTGAAAGTTAGTAGAGAGCCGCCAGATATTTACATAAGTTGCCATAGTTATAAAAACCCTGAGCTGGTAAAGACTTGTGGCAGAGAGCTGACAGATGAAAGAGTGAGATAATAATGCAGCATACTCTTAAGCGCATTAAAAATAGATACCAATTGTTTAAGAAGACGAAAGGGAGTAAGAGGGAGAACCCGGCTTGAGTTCAAAGTGAAATTAACTGAGGTGTTAATCGCATTCAGCTTGACTCGTTGGAGCTAACCTTTACTGGCAACTGTTGCACATTATACACTGAAACAACTATTTCCCCAAGAGTAACCCAATATCACACGGGAGTTAAGTACACCGTTAATGAATTCTTCAAATAATTTAAATTTAAATCACACTTCTTCTCTACATGTCCAATTAAATTAGATATTAAACATGTAATCAAAAAGAAACTATTCTGTATAGAGGAATCTAAAAATGTAAATATTGTCAAACTAGAATTCAATAGCATTTTACGCAATTTTCGGCGACGTTAGAAGCGATTCTATGTGGCCTTCTGCCTTTCTGCCAAAATATCCAATCCATAAACAGTTGCTTTGGGCCGCATTGCAGAAAGCATATGCAGACTTTTCTTTTCATTGCCTGGCTGCATAGGAGGGCGCATTAGGTAAAGCTCGTTCTCTCCCTTAATGTCTCTCTCCTACTTTGTCCCTCATTCGTGCTGTCCTTGACAATGTCTGGCTTTCCGGAACGCTAGTGACATTGTCTATGCCTGGTTTCTGATCTGATTCCACTCGGTTTCTGCCATATTATCTCCACCTCAGCGCTTACCCTTTTCCCCTCTGACCTTTAACGCACGCCGTTGTCAACAACAGTTTAGCTCAAGGCCATAACTGCCACGCACATCTTTATGTTACATTCGTGTCTGCTCTCATAGGTGTACCTCTGTGCCTCTGCATGAGTATATGTATCTGCATCTGTATCTTTTATTTGAGCATGTCTAGCTAACCGTGTTTGCGTCTATGTCAACACACATGTACTTGAGCTTCTATTACACGGGCATGATTGCTTGTTTTCTTGCTCGCTCACAGGGCATCTCTCTGCTTCCGCCGCTCGTTAAGTTGAATGAATTTGTCAAAATACATTTTTTTTTGCAGTACTAATATTTATTTAAAGTTTCATATAAAGGGTAGTTATTTCTACTTAGGATTATCGGTAATATTATCGCTTTAACTGATGTTTTGTGTAATATAACAATAACCGATCAATCGTATATATTATCGATTTTCTTTACAATTTTCTAAATCGTTAGTAAGTTTGTTCTTTTTCAACCCAACTGGCAGAAAATCGAAATTTAACCCACTTACTCAACAACTAACATTTTATTTAAGGTTAAGGTTCAGGCCATTTACTTTAAAAAATTAAAAAGGCTCTATTAAGTTAGTGCGCATAGGAAATATGTGTAACAGAAGTGGCAAAGTATATATATTCTTGATCAGGACGACAAGCTGAGTCGATATAGCTATGCGTAAAGGTAATTAGGATCGATTTTCGACTTTACCCAATCTAAGTTTAATTTTACACATAGCCAGTCTACTCAATTAACCAAAGAGGTTAAACAATTAACGAAACTTAACAGATTATGACAACACTCTCAAAATGTCGATTAGGTGGGGGGTACGCGCCTTTTGAGAAGGCGAAAGCTAATTGGTTTCCGCTTGAATGCTTTTAATTGACATTTTGCGTGCCTGTTTATCTTTTCGATAGTTTTCTGAACCTAACTAAGGTTTTGCACTTTGTATTTGTATGCAAATCGCAAACACGCAACGCGTTTGATAATTCAATTTCGCAATTGTTGTCAGCGCTGTCAGCGCTTTTGCATTTGAATTACATGCGGAATTTATTTCAATTATCAACGGCTGCCGGCTGGCTGCATTCATGTCCCACTTGTCGGCCCCTGGGATAGGGACACCCACAAGGACAAGTGGGAGGGACGTACTGGGTGTTCAACGAAGCATGAGGGTGACAGCTGAAGTTGACCAACCATCAGCATTAGCAATGAGACGTTGATGCTGATGCTGATGCTGATGAGGATGATGAGGTTCGGAATGACGATGAAAGCTTCAACTTATTTCCTCTAGTTGTTAGTTGTTGACAGAACTTTTCTGAAAAGTGTGTGAGTGGTTCACTTACTCAACTTGCAATCAGAGAGTACTCAAGTGATGCTGTTAGCATTGAGAGCGTTATTCTACAAGCTATGCTCATTATAATAAACTTGCATTGGCTATACATTTAATTACAGTATGTAACAGCCGAATTACAAAATTGATGCGACAGATTTCTATATTCTATTGAAAATTTAGTAAAATAGTAATAAGGAGTGACAGACCCTTCGATGTATGTACATATGTATATATGTAGTATTGGACATAATCGGAACGAGCTGTGTCGAGCTGTGTAACGCCATGAGTCATGTTTAGTCATGAACGAGACTATAGAATAAGGGGCAGCCAAATTACCATACGCTGTTAGAATATTAATATGTTTAATTTGTTTGATTCGACTAGGGCATAAAGAGAGTGCGTGATCCTATATTTGAAATGAACTGTACCTGCGTATGGATCTATCTACATTAAAAAAATGGCATCTCTAGTTCTTACAGTTTTCAGAATTTCTACGCGTTCTTACTGACGGACTGACGATCAAGGCTATATCAACACATCTAGTTGTCTTGATCAAGTTGTTTACCCTGTTTTTCCCCATTCCACGGGTACAGAGTATAAAAATGTTTAATTGTATTCACGTACTTACTAACCTAGTAATTAGATCTCTCAGTGGTATATTTTAAACTCTTTGAAAATCGTTGTATTTTAACAAATGCACATGTGAACTTTATAAGAATTTATGTTATTTACAAAATCTTACAAAAAGATTAGCGTGTTTTTTAAGGGAATGGCTGAAGCCAAAAGAATTTAATTTCCGTCTTCGTTGTACTTTTTCTTAATCTTTTTATTTGTACAAGCAGCTAAACAAACAGAAACATTAAGGGAAACATTTATACAGCGCTTTTTCTGCCTGAAAGGACGTTTTATGCATAATAAATTGTAAACAATTTGGCAGGCTGACAGAAAAATAGCTGGAGAGGGAGAATGAGGTTCAGAGCTAACACACACGTGCTTAAATATTTGCTCTAAAAATTAATTAATAATTAGGGCTAACGATATTTATGCAAAGAGCATATTTGTATCTGCATCATTAGGCTCCCTTTTCGGTATCAGAAATAAATGAAAATTACCTCATCATCGTAATTATCCTGCTCAGGCATGACTCGACGATTGTTGTGAGTTTAAGGCGCAGGATGTTAATTTCTTAGTTGTCTCGTCAGAAGAGAGGTGGGCGTATTCTGCGCGTTGTTCGATTTTCTAGATTGCTAATCGAATATATTAATTTTCCCGGCAAAAGCAATTTTGCCCGAGTGTTCTTAATTTGTCGCCTTTTCCTTTCAATTGCTTTTTGCTTGTTTTTGTTTTCTGTCGAACACGTTGTGTTCTTCTGTTGTTCTTCTTCTGGTGCTGGGTTTCAGCTCGCTGGCATCCTGCGGAGCTTTGTAAAAAACGAATGGCTTCTGTTTGTTGATGCCTCTGTTGATTTCATGCTTTCGAAATCACTCGGAGGACACTTTCCGTGCCCTTGACCTTTCCTTCCTTTAGCAGCCACCAGGCTCCAGCAAACTCGCTTGTTGCTATTGAAATTTACCAGTGTCTTTGTTGCATCTCATTGACTTAGGAACTTATCGGTTGGCCCTCGCAATGTGCTTTTGCTGTAATGAGGCTTGCAGTCGTTCCACTCTCATGGGTCAAGTTTAGACCCTGGCACTTGCTTAGGACCCAGGTTGAGGCTCAGGCAAGGCGAAGCTAAAGCTTGCCACTAATGATGCTGCATACTTTTAGGCCGTGCGCTAAATTATGCGAGAGAGAAAAGAGAATACACAGTTTTTAAAAGCATGGTTCTTTATGATGTCGGGTTCCCGAAGTGTTGTTGTTGTCGTTAGTGCCAATTTTGTGTTGTTCTTTATGTTGTGTGCTTTCAAGCTCATTCCGTGTTTTATGTAGTAGTTGTTGTTGTTGTTGTTGCTCTTGTTAGCGTGCATATGTTTGAGCTTATATAACATGGCTCTTAATGTGCGTGTGCGTGTGCGAGTGCATGTGTGTGCGTCTGTGTGTGTGCTTGCAGTCGAGTGCATGACATACATACATATGTAGGTTTAGTTGTCTAACGTCTAATATTTGCATAAACAAAGGACCCCAGCGCCAAAAAGTAGGCAATGCTTCTATTCTAATTACAAACACTTAGTGTTAGTTTTTGTGTGTTTGCCTTATTTTGTTGCTTCTTTGCGCCACCTTCTACTTCTCCTATTTGTTCTTAGTAAGTATGTTGCTTCTGTTGCAGCTGTTGCTGGGCTGTGGTTGGCATGCTGTTAACTTAAAAAACAAAACTATTTGGTACGCAGATTTTACATGCAGTTCGTACAAAAACGAGACATGGAAAACGAACAGTGTTAGTATTTCAACTTACGGTGTTATTATACCATTATGGTGTTTGTGTGATCTACTTTCGAACCATTTCCGATTTCAATTAAGGAAACCGTTTAATTTTTTGAATATACATGCTTATAAAAGTAGGAACAATATTTAGTTAATTTTATCAATTCAAGATATGCAGTTTTGCTACACAGAAAACTAAAATATTTGAATTTGTTTGGGGAATTGAATACATGTTCTGTAAAGAAAAGACCTTCTTAACTGAACCTTCTTAATTTATAAATACATACTCATGAATTAATATACTAAATGGTAAAACGACTTTAGGACATAATTGATGACAAGACTTTAACAAAATACTTTTATCAAGCTGTAGTTATGTGTCCTTTTGGAGCTCTTTGTCTGCCAATATTACATTCGAATTTCATAGAAAGTTTTCTAAAATTTCAGAAGTCATGTTTCCTTCATATTCCGCTTCATGACAAGCGAACCAAGGGTCTCGTTGTGTGTTATATACTAGTCATGTTAAATAGCGTTTACTGCTCACTATACCTAAGAGCCCTATGACAATGCAAAAGTTTTGGCTCTTATATTGTGCTGCCGTTGGCCAAGCGTAGAATTTGCTTTTCGACTTCTATCCAAGGACCCAAAAGATGCATTTGTATTCGAGCATAGCAGCTATAAATTAAAATAAATACAATAAAAAATCGAGCTTTTCATTATAAAACGTCATCCCGCAGCCACACAATGGAAATTGTTGATAAAGCTACAATAAACATAACTGTGCCACAATACATTTTTTTAAATTTTTCGTAACCAAAGTTGTTACTACAGTTTTTGCAGGGCAGCCAAGCATGGTGCTCTTTGTTTTCATAAAATAATTATTATTTTGTACACCCTGTACTTTAAAAAAGTAAAAAGGTCTATTAATTTAGTGCAAATTACTGCTGTGTGTATCAGGCAGAAGGAAGCGTGGTAGACCCCACAAACTATATATGTATATTCCGAACCATGTCCAGATCTCGGCAAACTATAAGAGTTAGAGATACCATATTTGGTATGTAGATTCTACTATGCTGCAAGCAGATCAAGTTTGTTTTAGATTTTTGATATCTCTCCCATTTACCCGCTAACCGCGCAAAAAAATAAAGCCAACGAGATCTTGGAAACTAAAGAGCTAGCAACACAATTTTTTGGTATTTAGGTTTCCCTAAGCAGCAATTACATCAAATATGTTTAAGTTTTTTGATAACTCTTCACATTGGACGGCTAATTGAAAACCAATTTAGCAACAGTTTTCGGTTTTTAAGCTATGGTTTTAATGGTAAAGATACGAGATTTGGCATGTTCTATGTCTATGGCCTTCTCCATCAATTGTGTGAATTGCATTACGATCGGATAAGCAACACCGAAGAAAACACAAAGTACAGAGTCTACGTCTTTACTGGTTTTTCGTTGTTTCATACTATCTAATATGGCGACTAGTATAAAACGATATAAAAATAAAATAAATAAATTTAAAAAGTTAAAAATATTGTATTTGCGAATCTGCCTAGAAACTCATGCCACTTATCTGTTCGGGTTATTTTTTCAAACTATAGCAGAGTGAGCGAGATGCAGTATGCAGTATTGTTGTTTTAATTCTTCTACATTTATCAATTGGTTTAAATGCTTTTTTTAAGAACTATTAATATAAATAAAGTTATTAGGGGTATATATTCTAAACAACAACTTTCTATCAACTGACGCTTCTTATTCGGTATTTATTAATTATTTGTATTTGTCTTCATAGTAAAGTTTCCTGCTTTTAGATCTCACGCACAGACCCACTAACATGGCTAGAGCGACTCAGCTCGTTGTCCTGACGAAAAATACATTTACTTTGTGGGGTTTACCACGTCACCTTTGATATTAAAAGAGTTTAATTGACATTTTTATATATCTGCATTTTTGGTGAATTTTATAAAATTTATGATGATACAATATTGGCTTTTGGTGTCCATTTTTAAACTCAACGTCTCAAATACTGTAAAATCGGGTGTCAAATCTTAAGGGTCCGAAACTTCATTAAAATTTATCCCCCACTGTAAACATCAACATGTGATCGAACAATGCATTTAATATGTTACATTTAATTTGTCTAAAATACTTTAAGTACAATGCAATATTTAATTTTAAAGCGAAAAGAGTCATCGTTTGCAAGCGAATATACCTTATGTAAGGATAGGCAAAGCCCCTGTTTAACTTTGCGGCATTGTGCATGCTAGACAATACATTTTGCGAAAATTGTGCGTTTGCGTTTGTTATCAACATGTTGACATTCGTTCGACTAACCACCCACATGCTCTGTGCCGCCCCCATTACCAGCTGGCTTACTCACAACTTTGACTGACTTCCGGGCGTAATGCAACCGTGCGTAAGCTGCTTCCGCTTGGGAGACGGAGGCTTTCGAGCGCTACGCATGCATATATCATTGTCAAAATGTTTTTATATCGTTTTATGGCATTTTGCAGAGAATTTAAATTTATTGCTTCAGTGAAGCGGCAAAACATATGAGTTGTGAAATGTGAATTGTTTATCACAAACAACCGAACAGAAAAATAAACACATTAAATTTTAATGCAACTTATTGAAAAGTTGTCAATAATTAGGTTTGACTGAATTGAGTGCGAAAATTTCACTGACATTTTAGACAAATTTAATTCAATTAAAGGACGAGAATAAAATAGAAACTTTTTGCCTTCGTGCAAGCTTTGCTTTCAATACGTGAATACTAGAGAGCACAGGAAGGGGTAAGTGGCAAGTAGGACATACGTACACGTCAAATGCAAAAATCAATTGCAATCTGTTTCCGCAGAACGTGTTGCGGACAACAATTTAGCAGAACACTTTTGTGGCCACTGCCATTACCCAACCTCTCATTGCCCCAATTCTCGTTTCTTTAGTGACAGGCAGCCTTGTTGCACGTAAGCCGTAAACGTTTCTACTAGATTTGTGGGACGTGGTTGGGTTACGACAGCCGTAATGTTTCATTAGTCGCTGCTTGGCTGCCTCTTGTCACAGGCCACATCCACTAGAAACTCGATTCAAGCACTAAACTTGAGATTGCTCTGGCCAAAGCTGAGAGTCAACTAACTCAACAACGATCTATGATGTTGTACAATCGCTGTGTACTCGAAGAATGTCAGCTGCTCGTATGGGATTTATGTTCCCAGAGTGTTTACTGAACTGAGTGATTTCTATTATCTTGAGTTGAAATGAGAAATGACGCCGGCGTTGCAGAACGCCAAAATAAATAGCTGCTTGATCAGAACTGTGTTGATATAGCCGCTTCCGGATGTCTTTCCGTCTTTCTGTCCGTGTTTACATCCGCCTGTCCGAGAGAAAACCTACATGTGGAAAGAGCAAGAGGCTTGCCTTGCTTTGTCAATAGCGAAAATCAACGATTTGTCAAAAGCGAAAATCAACGAATGCAGTTTTATACTGTGGATTGCTGCCGACTGTTTAAAATCTGAAAAATCTAAGTGGACTAACGCAAGCCTGCGATTAACAGATCAACTATGACAATTGTTCTGCAAACGTGTCACAGAGTGGTGATTCAGTGTTCCCAGTGCTACGATAAAGAGCTGGAGAGGAGTGCATTAGTTGTAATGCATGTTTCATACGCCATTAGGCCTAATTAGTGGCGTTCTCATTGCAATTTTACTCGGCTCAGTTTTAATGGCTTTCAATGTTTCCAACCAAACTGGCGGACTCCAGAGAGTGGCAACTGTAGAGTGCAAGCCGGGCAGAAAAAGGGGAATCAAGTTTTTAACTGCCTGTCGTTTGGCATGCAATTTTATTATTGCATCTCGTTACATGCATCCTGCGGTTGCCATTGCACTTTTGTATAAATCATAGGCTCATCGCAACCGCACCAGCCCCGTCCACCCTTCCACCCTTCCATCCTTCCACGTGGCACGTGCATGTGACATTGGTTTCGGGGCCACACACGCATGGGACGCGCAGGGCGGTGGCAACAGCGGGCAGCAACAGCAACAGCAACAGCAAAATTAAGATTTAATTAAGAAAAATAATAAATGCCTGCCACATTGCGCCCAGCTTTAAGCGAATGCCAACAGTCAAGAGCCGAACACCCGAAAACCAACGGTCGACTGACAACGAAACCAACAACAATCAAATAAATTTTGTGTGGCCGAATGGATGAGAGGCCCCTGGAGGGCAGCGGCATTGTGAAGAACCAACTTCACTGAGCCTCTGAGGTTTCCATTTACATTACGTTTTGCCTCTGGATCACAAGTTAGGCAGCGAAAATACCAAATTTACCCTCTTATTGCTACCGGCATTCGATTTGCCAGGCTCCTTGCCTTTGCCTTTGTCGAGTATACCCACCTATCAAATATTGCTGGCATGTTTAGCCGAAAAATAGCTACATTTTTTGAGACCGATAAGTAAATGGTATCGATGAATCGCAAATTATAAAACCTGCTGAATGTAAGAGATAACAAATTTTAAGGTGTAGTCAGTCAATGATTGCCGGTAAATATTCAGTTTGCTAGGCCCGTGTGAAATTGGATTTACTGATGATAAACCACCATTTACCGATATTGAACACATTGTTTTGGTGCACTTGAAAATATTTCGTTAATATTCGCTGAGCTATTTTATTACGTTTAAGAGATTTAAAATGTATGTATGTTCTATGTTATTACAAATCATATAGTAGTAGCAAAATCAACTCAATTAATGCAATAACAAGTTTGGTATTTGATTGTTATTTACACTTTTTTTGCTACCCCGCTATCTCTGTGGAGTTATTGTACTCAATAGGTCCTTAGCTGCGTGAGGAAGCCTTGGCAACATCGTCTTACTTTGAGCCATAAACAACGTCGGCGCCCAACGCCGGCAAACAAAATACTTGACATGTTTGCCCAGACGACGGACGGGGGACGGGGCAGCGGTCGAAAGTGAGTCTATTTCTGTAGCCCAAGTGTAGCTGAGTTAACTGGGCCATGTCTTGCCAAACGGCCCACTTCTCTTTGGAAGCAGCGCATAAAAGCTAAATTATAGTTAATGTCAGCCAGAAGCAAATGAACCAATAAAAACACCAACAACAGCAACATTAACGGTCTTAGGAGTCGAACACAAGTTCATGACACTGAGTCGCCAGCTCTTGACTATGTACGAGTATTTAAACAGCGAAAAGAGATTCTATTGGAGCGAACGAATGTCCAAAAATCCAAAAACACGTTCTTCACCTTGTAAAGGTCCAAGTTCGAAAATGCTAAATTTTGCTTGCTAAAAAAATAAACAACAGAGACTGAATAATGTTCAAATAGACATGAAAATTTGTAAAAATATTTTACAAAATAAACAAAATGTTGTTGTTTTAAGAGCAAGATGGAAAAGAAAAAAGTCGAATTCCGCACAATAAACAAAATTGCCATCAGACTCCCTCGATGTAGGAAATCCAATTGAGAAAACATTGCTAAATGACTTTGTGTGTGTAACGTATCAACCGGAAAATATACATACAATTACAGGGTAAACGAGGTCTATGTGAGATGTCGATGACCTGAATGTAAATCGATTAAAGAATACGTATTCTGACTTCGATCTTAAATTAATGTTTAGAGGTGCGTTTTTAGTTTCTTACATTACGAAAAAAAAGTAAAATTATGGAGTTATTTGATTCTTGATTTATTGATTCCGTTGCATTTATAAAAAGGAAGATAAATTTATGAAATTCAACTCAGTTTTATATACGTATGTAAAATAAAATATATTAATTTTGATATTACCAAATTAACATGGTAATGTGTCACCTTAAACCCCAACGTTATGTAATAGCCAAGAAAAAACAACGCAGACATTGAGTAGACTTATTTATCATAACTAGAGTCAATTGGCTTGCCTTGCCTTGTCAGGCAATACTTCAGCTACCGCAAAAGTCGTCATAACAAGCATCCAAGAACACGGCATAATAAAACAACTCACAATATTATACCGCAGCCCTGCTCATACGCACACATATACAGGGTAAAAATAAAAAGAGAGAAGAATCAACTATGAATATAAACAAATTCTAGCTGTAGCTGGCATAAAGCTTTTAATGCACAACCCGCCGTATACGCAATATTTTACATTAAGCCACCAAACAAACAAGACATCTTAGGGGGTATACGCGGTAGCTTTAATATTGCGAGGGGTGTGGAAACTAGGTTCGGTATAGGTAAAATTAATTTTTAAATTGTTTTTGCTTATTCGGAATGATGCTCATTCCTACGTTTGATTTTAACCTTACTGAAAGACAGATGTAAAACAGATAAAACCAGAATGAACGTAGCCGACATTATAAGACTTTGTTCTGTATATTTCAATGATTATTAAAATTACTAAAAAGTAATTTTTTTTGTCGCCCGAATTCGCTACGGATCATAATAAGATATTCCATATTTAATTTTATATATGTAAATTGCCAACATTCAAATATTCAAATTGCGTATTTCGAACATTTGAATATGCGCATTTATTATCTATAAATTATATAAATTATATTGTTTATTTATTATATTTAATTGTTAAGCGACGTAAAATTTCATTAGAAAATTGTGAGTCCAGGCTCAACGTCGATAAGCTTAAAGAAAATTAATGGAAAAAATTCATGCTTGGTCAGACAGTACTTTTTCGAATGTTGCTAAACATTCTCATCAGAGACCTTAGAATTAAAAATTGATAAACTATCTGTATATGTGAGTAAATAAGTAATTAAATAATTAATTAACTGAACTCACTAAATTACATTTAGATATATGTTTCTGGAATCGTATTTTTCATATAACTTAAAAAGCTCCATAGCCATAACCAGAACAAAAAATGTTTCAGCATGTAGATCTTTCCAACCATTTAATCGGACAGATACGTGTGCAGCTGATTTACGATTCAAACTAAATCCAAATAAATAACGAGAACTTCTAGAAAACCATTATACCTATATAATTCCAATTAATAAGAAGGGAAATTTGCAAAACTTTTGTGTTTAAACTAATTTACTTTTTCTCACTTTTTTTATTGAAATACATTTCTATTAATTTTCGCATTCACATGTGGATATATTGAAATTATCCAAAATTTTAATGACGATATAAATTTGTATATAGCGAAAGCACTAATCATTGTCATTACCATTACGCTAGGAAACCATTTTAAGAGGTTTGTGTATGCAGACATTGCAAACATGAGCATAACCTTAAAAATTAAGGCAAATGTTTAAAAAAAAGTGTAGAAAGGTAAGGAACAGCGAAGATAAGCAATAGACACTATGCTGGTGGTGGGGGTCTCTTACTGACAGCTGCATCCGACTGTAGTAGCGTTACTTGTTGTATTATAATTGGTGACGATATTAGACATACATATCTATTAGCTGTATTCGCATTTACAATAACAATTTTATGAGTACATGAATAACATACAGATGTATATTTGTATAACAGTGGACTTTATTATATTGGATGTTATACTGAATAAAGCGTGTGGTACAGTGTTCTTTGGTTGCACCACACTTGGCAATAAGAGTAAGGACACCAAGTAAGCAATGAGAGCTTTCATAAATTGCCATCATTCGGGTGGTTGTCAATTGCAATTTATTGATCAACTTGAAGGTTTCGTACTGAGGACACTTAAATTATGCATTTTCAGAATCATTCGAATTTCATGTACAGAAGCAGTTAAATTGCCGTAAAATTGCATTTGAGTCCGTATGTCCGTGTGTGGCTTATTATCGACCCCTATGTTCTACCTCGAATAGTCTGAATTAGGTAGTTTTTCTGACCATGGCGTGAGCATGTCCACACACAGTTGCCAACAGCAACAACTACAACCAATTGTTGTATAACTCTAGCAACAGGAGGACCAAAGAACAGTGTTACAGAAACTGTTAAAAAGCGCTCGAGCAACTTTTGCAATCAACAAACATGACAACTGGACATGCATCCTCGACAAAAATGAAAAAAAAATAAATAAATAAAACAAAACTTAACTAAACAAAGCCAAGTGTCAAATTCACATACTACACACTAGAAAGAAGAACTCACTGAACAAGTTTAACTAGTATCCAACATATGAAAGGGGCTCTGGGGCTGGAACCTTCAGTTAGTAAGTACAAAGTGCTGTAGGACAAAAAGCGTATCACAAAACAATGGACAACAAGGACATCAAATTCATATGTGTGCCAAAAGGGAAACTTCACATGTAATTTGTACACGATTTGGTCGGACATTGCCAAAACCGTAGAACTGTTGCCATAATGTATATAGTATATTGTGTTTTAACTGAATGAAAAATATATATTAGTTACTAATCGTTCAGACTTCATGGTGAATTACTGCATTCATCACTTCTATATTTTGCTTTTTAGATTTTATATCACGTGTGTGTTTTATATAATAATGACTTGTTATTGGTCTTCATAAGGTAGTGCAATGAGAACTACATATATAAAATATTTTTACCCGCTGTTCTTTTAAAATATACATAAAGATCTAATTATTTAGTGCAAATAGAAAATATGTACATATATCGTTTTTCCACTCCACGCGGAGGTGCTTTCAATTCTTTTAAACTCATAATCATTATTTGCGATGTATGCTACAGTCGAAGGCACCCGGCAGTGGGAGACCCTTTACTTTGACTAACATATATGTAGTTACAAACACAATCAATCACACCTCTATAATATTGCCCTACGGTTCAATGAACATACATGTACATACATACAATAATGTCAATATGAAAATCTTTAATTAATCATATTTCTCTTATTTATAGACTACTTTAATTAAAATTAACAGAATTTGTATATATTCTCATCTCTACAGTTCGTGGAAGAATTTACTTAGATAGATTTGTATGTCTTAATTGGTCAATGTATTCTATTTATAATCATTGTTCGCGGCAAGGGAGTGGCATCCAAAATAAACTTGACCTGTGTATGGTATACACCTTTCAAAAATTTTGAAAATGGGCTTTATCGAAATATATATATATACTTTGTGAGGTCTGCCTGTAACATACATTCTAACAAAGTTACTTGTTTACGTGTATTCAATTTGTGCAATTTGACTTTGTGTATGTTTTATTGAATCACAAAATACAGGGTCCCTTATTTTCGGGTCCCAGCCTTATGCTCTGATCCGCAGCGTTCTCACTGATTTAAATATGTAAATAATTTAAATATTTAAATATTTAAATATGTAAATAATTTATAATATAATCAGTTATACTAACTTTGTATATCTATAACAACGCCAATATATTGGCAATAAGTACAAATACTTAATTAATGATTTTCGGTAAATATTTATTTATGCCAAGTACATTCGACAAAGAATTAGAGATACTAGTTTAAGATGATGGAGAAATGTGTAAATATCAGCCGCTAATAAACAACGGTGATATTTAACAGCCCATTTAACATACGTTGCTTCTTAATACAGCCATTTCGACCTATCAAGGAAATTGGGAAGTTATCCGCTCCTTCTTGATCTTTGTGTCTGTATCTGTCAATCTCCTGTTCATTCAAATGTTTGTTTTGTTTTTGTGTAGTTATGGGGGAGGGCGAATAGTAGCTGTTGTCAATCGAGCTGTCTTGGTGAATGACAATGCCATTATGCCCGATGCAAAGGGTATAACAAGTGAAAATTGCTGCTGAAATGGAATTTTTAGTGCATGAACATGAGTCAGCAACAAAAATGCATATGGCATACGTCGCCAACCTGAAATGACAATGCAAAGTGCTAAGCCCCCAATTGCAAGCGTGAGTGTGTGTATCTGTGTGTGTGGTTGTGCGTCTGTGAGTGTGAGAATGTACACATGTAATGTGAGACTTGCGTGCGCTAAACACAAATAATGAAAGTGGAGGAGAAGCTGCAGTCAACGAGCAAGCGTTAAATGAAAGTAGAAAGTGCACTCAGCTCAAAACTATGTTAATGTGTTGATGTGTGTGTGTTGGGTTCTGTTAGTCAGTAAAACTGCTCTACTTTTGCTGCATACTTTGAGGCACTAGCGCGTTTAAGATAAATAGCTGCAAGCGCCAAACAAATCTCTGTTGCATCGCGCCGCATACTCTGATATTCGCTTGCTCCCTCTGTCCATGGTTCAGCCCCCGCACCCCTATTGTTGCTCTCAACTTTATTGCAGCTTTTTTCCTTCAGTGTGTGCAATGTGTGCCAAGTTTGCAGCCAGGCCAAACTTTGCGTGCCAAAAGGTATGCGGTAAATACCCATTAAATACCCTGCAAATAAGTAACTACTACTGAAAAAAAAATATATTTTTATATTTAAGCTGCAACCAGAAAGCCATTGATAACATCAGTATTGACTTTAGTTCTTGGTTATAACAATATAAAACATTCCAGCTAATTTTCAGACGTAATCAATTTGTATGCCATTGACATCCTCTATTGTCACTGAGATTAAATGTCGCTAAAGTTGGTGACAAAGTGAATTGGGGACTCTGTTTTATTAAATGAGTTTTGTTCCCAAAATCAAAACTTAGAATAAAGGAACAAAATTCTTACATAACCAGTAAGGACGGAGCTACAGTCGGACGTAACCGACTGTAGGAGACCCTATACTTTGTGTTTTCTTCGCTGATTTATATCCGACCGTGTAGAGATTAAGATAATTAAGAGTGCAACGCTATTTAAAAGTAGACTACACACACACTTCAAACTATTAATAATTAACTTAAAAACTTAAACGAACTACCATTTTAAATTGTTATTGGCAAATTTCTTAAAAAAAAACTAAACTTAAACCTAAACCTCACTTAATCTATAAATTATAATATATATTTATCTATCTAAATTTAAATAAATTCAATTTCAATGTTTTTTTGTAATAATGTTTATAGTGACTAATGCAATAATTTATAAGTACAATTACTTGTCGGACGCAACCGACAGTAGGAGACCCTGTACTTTGTGTTTTCTTCGCTGTTTCTTAACCGATCGTAATGTAATTCACAGTATCGGTGGAGATTGTCATATACTACGTACATACCATTTCCTAAGTCTTTAGCTATTAAACTGTGGCTTTAAATCTGAAAACTGTTGCTAATTTGGTTTTTCTGTTAGCGGAAGAATGGAAGGAGTTAGCAAAAAACCCAAACAAACTTGATGTTATGGCTGCATAGGAGAACCTAAATACCAAAATTGTATTTCTAGCTCTTATAGTCTGCAAGATCTAGGTGGTTTCTTTGTCTGATCTATCTTCGCTGTTTATTTACCGTTCGTAATGTTATTCACATTATTGATGGATAATGCCATAGGCTGCGTACATGCCAAATCCCAAGTCTATGGCTATTAAACTGTGGTTGTAGTTGCGCTTACAACATTTATAAAACAATTTATTGCTGCATAACTTCGCTGTTTCTTCTCCGATTGTAATAACGTAACGTACATGCCGTACATGCAGTTGCACATAAATACATTTAGCAAAACATTTTCTATAGTATATCTTCGCTATTTTTATTTCAAATCACAATTTAATTTAAAGCATCGGTGGAGAATGCAATAGACTACGTACATGCCAAATTACAAGTCTGTAGCGCTACTATTGTGGCTGCTGTGCCGTTTATAGTTTTTAAGATTTTTGAGGTAGGTGTAGATTTTTGATTATTCGCGGATAAAGGAGGCGAGTTATCAAAAGTTTGAAACAAACTTGATCTGCTTGCATTAGCTGACATCCTAAATCCGGAAAGATGCTCTTATAGTTGCTGAGATCTAGGTGTTCATACAGACAGACAGACAGACGGACAGACACACAGACAGACGGACAGACAGACAGACGGACAGACGGACATGGCCATATCAACTCAGCTCGTCGACCTGAGTGGGGTCTACCACGCTTCCTTCTGCCTGTTACACACAGCTGTAATTTGCACTAAATTAATAGACCCTTTTACTTTTTTAAAGTACAGGGCCTAAAAATGTGTAAAACTCATGTGAATAAAAAATGTTTTCAGACACTAGCAATTGGTTTTCAGCTCTGTTTTGAAAATCCCTAAAGTAGAAGGTTAAATATTTGACAGAAAAATATAAGTAATCACAAATTTGTAAAAAAAAAAATCTCAACAAAGAGTAAAGTGTGTTCTTATGCCTGTTACATACATTTGCAGAAAGTTATTAGCCCTATGTTTACACTTTTCATGAGTACAGGGTGTAACCAGTAAAAGATATTGTTATTTAATTATACGTGAATACAAATATAAAATAATTAGATTACAATTAAATTTGATAACAACAAATTGCAATACCACGCCGAATTTTAGGTGCCACACACATTTTTCATTTGCACTAACTAAATAAATCCTTTTGTACATTTTTAAAATACAGATCTAAAAATTTGTTTTTGGTCGTTGTTGACATAATCTGCCTCATTGTGATTCAAAAAGTGATCCCCTTGTTCTTATACAAAATATAACTTTAATATACAACTTTTTTTGTAAACTTAACCACAATTATGTTAATTATGCAAAATTTTACTGTTTTAGGTTATTTTTACACCGACGGTGAAACTCATATACATACTTAGGCCAGGGTGGGCGATTTACGACGCTTAAATGAACCGAGAAATTTAAAGGGCTGCCTATGTTACGCAGCTATACCACATCCCAACATTCGCATTTATACACATCATATGTATGATCAAGTTTCTCACGTATTTTTATGGAGCCAGCAACTTTTTATTTGCATATCATTTAGCATTTTAGCATCGTCCCAAACGGTAGATGGACGAACTACCTCTGACTTCTAACCCCCACATATTCACACATGCATACACCCCCGAAAATATAAGTACCTACTCTGTAGGCAGAGAGCTGGTAATTTGCTTTAATATTAAATGGGTACTGAACTGCAAAAAATATGAACGTGTTGGTTGGTGTTTGATATGAACGCATTTCTACTCCAACAAGATAGAAGCAAAAGTGAAGCAATTTGCAACCGTTGTTAACAATTACCTCGTTTGTAAAAGCTGGATACTATAGGTTGCTTAAAAAATTTGGAAGGGCTATAGTCCGACGCTCCCGACTGTTGATTACCCTGAACCCTAATTTTCAGCATCATACAAAGTGCTGCGGAAATGCATCTTTCTTTTTCATTAAAGCCTTTACCTAACAAAAAAGAAAAAGGGTCTTTTAAGTTAGTGCAAAGAGATGTGTGTAACACCCAGAAGGAAACGTGGCAGACCCCAAAGTACATATCGCTCATTTACCAGAAAAGTGTCATAACTCAAAAAAGTGCGTTTCGAGATAAACGCGTTTAAAGTTTTCAAGCGCCGTGTATCTTCATACACAGCGGAGCTACATATTCTCTTCTCACGCTCTGTGTATTGAACGAACTAATGTTCAATAACTCAAAAATCGCGTTTTTTGAGATATGACACTCTTCTGGTAAATGAGTGATATATTCTTGATCAGAATGACGAGCTGAGTCGATCCAACTCTAGTTGTTTGTATGTATGAACGCTGAGATTTTCGAAACTTTAAAAGCTAGAGCAGCGCTTTTTGGTATATAGGTAGGTGTCTACCGTACACAGATCTAGTTTATTTCAAATTTTGGATGCCACACCCCATCCGCCTACAAAGAATGAAGTAAAATTTATTCGTCAGTTTAAGAGACACAAATTTACTTACATATATAATTCGATAAAAACCAAATAACAAGCGAAACCAGTAGCTACAGTCGGACGTAACCGACTCTAAGAGACCCTGTACTTTGTGTTTTCTTCACTGTTTCTTATCCGACCGTACTGTAATTCACAGCATCGATGGAGATTGTCATAGAATACAAACATGCCATATACTAAATCTTTAGTTTTAAAACTGAAGCTTTAATTTAATTCACAAAATTTATGATAATGCCATGCCAAATCCCAAGTCTATAGCTTTTCAACTGTGGCTGTAGTGGCACTTAAATACATAGGCTATACATACACTTAAATGTATAGCCTCGGTGGAGAACACCATAGACTACGTAAATGCCAAATTACAAATCTGTAGCTTTATTATTGTGGCTGGTGTGGCGCTCATCGTTTTCAAGATATTTGAGGTAGGTATAGTTTTTTGATGGTTCGCGGAGGAAGGAGACGAGATATCAAAAATCTGAAACAAACAAGTGCTGCTTACGATAATAGAGAACCTGCATACCAAAAAGAGAACCTGCACACCAAAAAATGGTCTCTCTCTCTCTTTTAGTTGCTGAGATATAGGTGTTCATATAGACGGAATGACAGACAAACAGACAGACAGGACTAAATCGACTCAGCTCGTGTCCCTGATCAAAAATATATATAGTTTGTGGGGTCTGCCACGCTTCCTTCTGCCTATATTCTTGATTAGGAGGACAAGACGAGTTGATTTAGCCTTGTCTGTCTGTCCGTCTGTCCGTCTGTATGAACGCGTCGATCTCAGCAACTATAAGAGCTAGAGCAGCCGTTTTGGTCATTTTTGAAAGGTGTATACCATACGCAGATCAAGTTTATTCCAAATTTTGGATACCACGTCCCTACCGCGAACAATAGCCATAAATACAATACATTGACCAATTTGAACGCGTATATCTCAGCAACTATAAGAGCTAGAGCAGCCGTTTTGGTCATTTTTGAAAGGTGTATACAATACGCAGAACAAGTTTATTTCAATTTTTGGATGGCATGCACCTACCGCGAATAATGGACATACATTAGATTCAAAATATATTTTAAATAGAATACTGTACTAGCAAGGCTGATCTTTGGTACAGGGTATAAGACAGTCGGGCTTGCCCGACTGTCATGTCTTGCGGGCGCTAGCCCGCGAGATTTTTTTATCATAGAAGGTTATTATTCGCACTTTTCAGTTATATATAACTATCCAGAAAAGCGCATTGGTTAGTAAACACAGGAGATACTGACTAAACAATACTGCAGGCTTTGTATCTACCGCTTTTTAGCATACAATTTAAAACATTCCTTAATATGGTTAAAATATTCGAAACTTACTTAAGATCAATAAATTCTGGATTGTATGAGGCTTACTTGATCAGATCAGATCATGTATATTCCGGATAACAAGACTTTTGACCCGTTTATGAATTGTATCAAGTGAGAATAGCTTGATTTTTTTGTGACTATAGTCAGCTATACTCTGCTAATTTAATACTACTGTTCACGATGCACTTTACAAAGCTTTTCGCAGTTGTTCACCTGCTGCTAACCATGGATTCGCTTTAAGTCCAGCAAAAACCAATTTGGCTTTGCCCATACCGCTCCTCTCTAGGTGCCAGCCGTTTTGTTGCTGTCTGTCTTTTAGCAGCAGCTCAAACGAAGCGTTTCGAGCTGTTGCTGCTGCTTTCTGCTTCTGTTGCCGCTGATGTCCCGCTGGCTTTGGCACTTCAATATTATAACGCCAGCAACAGCACAACTACAACAACAGCGACGAGAACATTGGCTGCGAATAGTCGGCACCTGCCTAATGGTCTGTGGCTACAACGGATCCCGTCATAAAATGCCGTATAAGGGACTGCGAACTGAGAGCTGTACACTATGGACCGTGGAGCCCGAGTTGAAGAATGGATTTAGACTCTCAGGGACTTTAAGCGACAACAGATTTTTAGTGTATAATCACAGCTATTAAATTTCTAGTGGGTTGACAATGCCTTTACTCGATGGTCAGGGATTATATTATAGCAAGTGGCTTTGGAAGCAAAGCTGGCATTAGTTTGATTAGAAAATATAATATTTTAAAAACCATTGTAATGAAGGAAATGTTAGTTTGAACATATTTAGAGAATTTCGAATTAATTTATTAAGGCATTATGGGCCTGATGCCGTTCAAATCATAATTTTGATGTGGATTGTGCATTTGCTATTAAAATGCATTATACATATTGAAAACTAACAAAAAAAACATAAGAAATAAGATTTCAAGCTTCACTGAAACTTTCTGCAAGCTTTTAAAAATAAACATTCGATCAGCTAATTATGCTGAAGGAATAAGTTCGTAATTGATTACATTTTAATGTCACACTTGCGTGATTTGTTCTATCTATTGTATGTAGTGCTTTTATGTATAGTTCTAGGGTTTATGTGCTGTGTACCGTCCAATTTACGTTTAATTTTGTAAGGAATTAAGTTGTACCCATTGTGTTTCGTGGAATATAACAAACGTTCTGAGACCTGCTAAGAAAAACTGGGTATGTCAATTTGTACTAATAACTGTCTTTTTGTGCAAAAGGTAAGATTTCGGCACGTTTTGGACTCTTCTTAGAAAAAACTAAAAACGACAAGTTTTAATGTTTTATGAATTCATCCTTGCAGAATTGCTTGAAATATTACAAGAAAATTTTTCTGTAACCAAACCTTTTTTACAATTTTGCTCATTATTTATAAGCAGAAGTAGCTTTTTAAAACATTTTGACATATCCCACGTTAATTTTGGCTAAATAGTGTTTCAGTAATATGCTACTTATCAACGATATTTTGTATGAATAGGGCATAGCATTTTATTGAATTCAATAAGGGGTTATATGGGCGGTATAAGTGGGCGTGATACGATTCGTTGGGAATTTAACCCACTTATTCTAATTGTATATATAGTCGATACCATATTTCTGTTCTCTAGCTTCATTTTGTTGGACCACGATTACATCGTTTTGGACCATTGTGCAATGTATTAAATGATCTTCAACGAAATAATCTTTTAAATCATGGCTCCCACTCATTTGTTCGTCACACTTCAGCAATTGTAGTAGGCATCTTAAGCATAACATAACTAATACTTCCGTGGCATCTATCATTTATCAAGCAAACTTTACCAGTGACCGCAAAACATATCATAATTTTTCTTACCAAGCACTGGGAAAAGAGGAATTTTTGCTAATGATTGCATGTCATGGGCATAGTTTAATCCTAACAATAATCAAGAAAAATACCCCGAGGCAGTTCAAACCGAGATACGAGAACTTCGCAGCAACCACGCTCATTTCCAATACACTTAAGAATAATTTTGTGTATTTCCTTTGCTTCTCAGGCCAAACACGGTGGATCCGGCCTAGAACGTGCTGATTAAGCTTGGCATAGCTTGATGACATACCTCCTACGCCCCACATGCCCAATGCCAAGGCTAAAGAAGGGGGCTAAAGCGAGGCGCACTTTAATTAAAGGCGAACAAACCGAAAGAACGCCTCCATGCCACGGAGGGAAAAAATGTCAAGCTTATGCCATCAATCAAAATGCTTAAATAAAATGTTTATTTTAGTTGTTTACCACAGCTGAAGCGCCCTGAACGGCGGCGAACAAGAACAGCAAGGAACGGAACAGAAGAGTTTCCACTTGACAATATTCTAAATGCTTTTGGCATTTGCCAATTGAGCGTCGAATTATTGTGCAGTGACTTACAGCCCTTCAAGTATGCAGAATGCGACAGATGCCGCAGCATTCTGCCAGAAGCGGCTATAAAATTCTTAATGTGGTGGCTGCTATTCCATTATTTTTGTAGTTGTTGTTTGAAATATCAGTAGCGACAAGCGCATGAGATTTATTGCCTTGTTGTGATAAACGTGACGCGCCCTATCACAGAGACACGCCTCCAACTCGGCAGGACATTTAAAGTGTCAGTATTACATTTGATTCGAACGTGAGTGTGAGTGTAAATGTGAGTGTGTGCCAGTTTGACAGAGAAAATGCCACTCCAGCGCCACATGCCATGACTATCCACAGCAAGCCAACAGGTTAATGGGCCTCTAGGGCGTATGAGTAATGTACCAAGCCATTACTTGGAGTATACAAATTGCTCAAGGATCAAATTATTGGAATTATAATATGTAATGATTTACTGCCCTTTTCAAAAAGTGAAATATTAGAGTTTTAGTTTCTGAAAATGACGTGTAACTCGTTGATTTGGTGAGCACAAATTTATTATTTATATATAATATGTAGAGTACTAGTAAATACTAACCTACGACTTAATGATTAATATAAGTTGATAATTAGTGAGCAGATAAAACTATATAAATACTACAAAACTCTCAGACAAATTTCATAAATCTGTGTATTGAATTGGCGAGCTAATATCAAATACAACATTTTTATTTATTTAGAAAATCAATGTGTTATTATAGAAAACACCCAGCTACAATTTAATGGGGAGTGTAAGTTTGTTTGATATAAATAAGTATAAAATCTACATTAGAGATGCCGAACTAGACGTGCAAACGCTTTAAAAGCCTAAATTCACAAGGACTAATGGAAAAATATGTTAAATATCTGAGGAGTATAGACAGGCAAGTTTGTGTATATTTAGACGCAGATAGATTAGTGTTGGCATTTGTATTAGTATTTGCAGCATGCATATGAATTCTGCTTTCAGCAAGTCGGCAACACTTACCACAATCCGTCTGACACGTGTCATTTTGCGGTATTCGCCCAGTTTAAAGCCGATGCCACTAGGTCCTGGCCCTGAATCCTTCACTTCTTGCGTCGGCACTTTGCGTTCAATGGCAAAAATTACTTTGAACTTGTTCTTTGTTTTTGTCGTTTTTCCTTTGCAATACAGGTTAGACGATGCACAGTGCACAAAGCAATTAAGATTGATATTTTGTATTTTATTTGATTTGGTTTTTTATTATCTTCACCCGCAGCTTAACACCCCAGACACGCGATTCACGTTTCTTTATACACCTGGTCGCACAGTTGATTCTTTGGTTTTTCTTCTTTTATCGACCGCTGCGCCATACGTCTCAGATGAAACTGAACGCTACCCGAAATTGGCAAACAGATGAAATACCCCTGGAATATGTGGCCAGGCAAATTTTCAAAAAAAAAAAATGCGGCAAAGAGCGCAACTCTCAGCGTCTGCCTCTCTCTCTCTCTCTCTCTCTCTCTCTCTCTCTCTCTCTCTCTCTCTCTTTCTCTCTCTTGAGTACAAAATTTCTCTCTATTGTTCGTGCTTGGCTCACGCTGCGGATACGTAATAAGAGGCACAGTGGGAAGAAGTGATTCAATTACTATTGAAATACCGTATTTGGCTAAAAATATATTTATATTTGCTGACAAACTGCAGTTCTTTGTAATTTTACTTCGTGTCAACTTTTTTCGACTCTATTCGCACTATGTTAAACCGCTCTTTAATCGAATTTATACTATGTTTGTTTCATTCAAACGGTAAAATTAATCAATATCTGTAGATGCGTGACATAAAACGTGAAAGTATGTTGTTTAATTCAAACATTAATATTAGGCAATATCTATTTGACTTGTAAGGAAAATAGTAGCTTTAAACAAAAGTAAAAGTAAGAAAAAATATTTCATTTGATAAGTTCTGAAAACTATTTGGACAAATGGCAATATTTATACGAAGTTATGTCGAACATTTATACCTTCTACAATAGTGTAGAGAATGGCGTTGAATGTGGCTACGTGAAAAGCGGTCATAACAGTTGAAGATACATTTTTACTTTTACTCGTATATGTATGTATATGGACACACATATCGCTCATTTTTAAGAAGAGTGTCATAATAAAAAAACGCCGTTTTTGGGTTAATGTTCGATGGTTGTAAATCTAACTTGTGTCAAAATTTCATTATCCTAGCTTCAATAGACACAGCGTGAGAAGAGAATGTGTCGCTCCGCTTTGTATGGAGATACACTGCGCCCGAAAACTTTAAACGCGTTTATCTCGAAACGCATGTACTTAGCAATGATAAAACTATACATTTTCCTAATATAACCGCACTTACCATACTGTGCAACTCACAGCTATTGCAATGAAGCTTAATAACATTTTTCACAGTGTATGCGTAGCTTTCGCTCTGAGAGCGATAGAGAGTGCAAGTGCGCAAGCAAGAGAGCGCTGGAAAATGAGCGCAGCTGCTGAAGCTGTTTTGGCTTTGCTTTTGCGTTTGTCTTTATTTGCCTTTGCTTTGCTCGTGCTTTTGCAATTTGGGTTTTCCCAATAAAAGTTATATGTTGCGAAGACAGTCAGCGAGAGAGAATAGAAGATGCAAGGCGAATGTACATATGTATGTATGTATGTATACATATACCTATAGGTATGTATGTATGCTTTGGCTAGGATGTGCATGCGTGTGTGTTTATTTGTTTGTTTGTTTTTTACAATATTTCGAGCATGGGAACACGCAAAACGCGAATAGCAGGCAACAAGAACAGAACGAAACAAAGACAAGATAAAACTCGAGATATTCCAAAATCAGAAACGCAGCAAACTTGTTGAAGAAATATTTGTGCAGATTCACATACAAACAAAAATACTTACATACGTTCTGTACATATTTATGTCTGTGTGTATAAATTTAATTTAAACGGGGAAAAGTTAAGACACATGTGCAGAGATGTGAAGAAGTAGATCAAGTGACCAAATCGTGCATCTACAAAGTTAGGCACAAACTACATACATACATACATACATATGTGCAAATACACTCAAACTTTCGGTACACTCACCTACATAATTTGATGAAGCGCAACATGTTAGTTTACACATACTATTTACACATTGTCACACATACACAGTATACTATATTAACTTATGTACTAATGCGATTCAGTGTGAATATGCATTTCCGCGAAGATGTTTTTCATTCAGATTTTGTTTGTAGGTAAAACTTCTAGTTAAAACTTAATGACCTATGAAGCATATTCCTATTTTTATAGGAACTTACACCCTTTGCAGATTCCAGCAATGCATACAGCTGAGAAAGAACTCGCTTAGAATCCTTACATTGTTACTGTCGGGACATTGTAGGCTTTAAAACCACCTATCAAAAATAGGCATAGTACAGACAATAAATGTAGATTCTGCAAGGAGGACAGGGAATACTCACTATGTGTGTTGCCTTAGCACGCAGAAAACACCTTAGATTAGGCAAAGACCTTCTCTCAGAAAATGAGCAGACATTCATCTATAAAATAATTGACTTTTTTCGGGACATCGGACTGATGGGAGTGCTCTAAAAAGGCACCTGTAGGGGGTGCAATAGATCTTTTAGGTCGCAGTGCAGAATTCCCCACACCAATAATAATCATAATGAAGCAATGTGGTTTTTTGATGATTCGCGGAGAAAGGTGGTGGCTCTAGCTCTTATAGTTGCTGAGATCAAGGTGTTCATACGGCCAGACAGACATACAAACATGTCAAGATCGACTCAGCTCGTCATGCTGATCACTGGAAAACTTTAAACGCGTTTATCTCGAAACGCACTTTATTGAGTTAAGTAACTCTTCTAGTAAATGAGCGATTTATACTGCAACAGGATTAAGTTTGTTTTCGATTTTTTAAAGCCTCCTAGTGGTGCACACTGGTCGAAATGGTTAATTTTTTTTTGCATAAAATCAAAATGTTGATGGAGAAGAATATTGATGTGACTTATATTTACTAAAAGTATATTTTCAAACTACATAAAGTCCATAACTTTTAGTTAAATATGTACAACCGTTATTTTTTACGAGTGTCGCAAAGTTCAATAACCAATCAGCCAATTGCTCGCAGAAAATAGCGCGAAACTGACGCCTGACTTTGATCTATTACTGTAAGTTCAATTTTGTACCAAAAAATAAACAAAAATATGGAGAATATTGCGAAAGGTATACAAAATATAAAATTTACAATACATTTTAACTCTAGTTCTTCCTGTTTTTTCTGTAAATTAATTTTATTGTGTATTAAAAAATGTCAACAAAAGTGTTCGGCTACTATGGATTACAACTAACAGGAAGTTCCGCGGAGTTTCCAAGTTAATATGGGAAAATGTTTATGTTTATATGTAGTTATATAACACAATACAAATTTTTTGATCAACGTGTGCACGTTTCTTTTTTTATTAAATTGAAGACAACGAAAATTTGAATAAACGCCATACATATTGCAGAATTTTTTAGTTGCATACTTTAAGGCGGTAGATATAATAATATAATTGACTTGCTGTTTGTCGAAAAATAACAAGGTGGACGTTTTTCTACCGATTTAAACCATTGACGCTGTGAATTTTGTTTTGATCGGTTAAGAAACAGCAAACACATCCCACAAACAATTTGCCGCACTTGGCAGAGGAGGCGTGGTGTGCCTTGCAGATGCGGGTAGCTTAGTGTGCGTGCCTCTAATTGTGTTTGTACCCACTGGACCAAAGGCTCGAAAAAGATATCGCCGAAACACTCGCAAACGATACGGAAAATGAATTATCAGTCACTCAGTCTGTGGCAGAGAAAGTTCCGTTTACGAACCTTCGATTTCAAGTTCGTTTGCGAGCCTTTTGCTATATCTTTTGCGACTCGATGGGCAAATCGTTTGCGAGCCTTTTGCGACTTGCACGCAATTCGTTTGCGAGCCGAATTTACGATACTTTTTTTCAATAAATAAAATACAATTTTAATTGTATAATGAATTTTTGTATAATGAATTTTATTGTATTTTTGTACATTTATATTGCACATACACATAATTCACAACACATTTTCACATCCATTTCCATTATTTGCGACTACGTCGCACAGTGGCCCAAAAGGAGAATTTGGGGGCCAAAAATCATAGCTCCTAAACGGGTAGACATATCTTCATGAAACAAATTGCGTTTTACAGAAAAATGTTCAAACTTTAATAGAAATTAAACTTTATTACGCTGCGACTTATAGAAGCTGCGCTATACGCGGTCAAAGTTGAGTTTTGTTGCAAATTTCACATTAAATTTAGCAGCAAAAAATTTGGACAGGGCAGATCAGTGGGACGGGACAGATCAGTCGGACGGGCCCGACTGTAGAATACCCTGTGCCTTTTATTTTATATACAATTTTTTAAAACTGTCACACTCAGCGTATCACCATTACTTCCTCTTCTTCCCTTATTACATGGTGCGGTGCTGCTGCTGCTGCTGCGCTGCTGGGCTGCGCTGGCAATTGCGTAGCTTATATCTAATTTGTTTATTACCGATTTTAATGCGCTTTTCAGAATAGTTAAATATAATAAAAAAAAAAGTTGAAAGTTGAATATTATACAACAGAGCTTATGTTCCTAATAACAACCTTCTATGTTCAATATTACGCTTGTTATTCAACTTTTTGTGTTAAAAATTCGAGGTTGTGTGAGTTTTATTGATTTTTGGGTGTAAAGGGGGCGTGGCATCAACGATTTGAAATAAACTTGATCTGCGTATTGAATACACCTACCGATAGCAACCAAAACGGCTTCTCTAGCTCTTGCAGTTTCCGAAATCGTTCATACAAACGGACGGACAGACAGACAGACAGACATGGCTATATCGACTCAGCTCGTCACCCTGATCAAGAATATATATACTTTGTGGGGTCTGCCACGCCTCCTTCTGCCTGTTACATACATTCGCACAAAGTTATTAACCCTGTTTTTCCCATTTTTCAAATGGGCACAGGGTATAAAAAGCTAATTTTTCTTCTCCTTGGTTTTTAATAAAATACTTAATTTATTTTATAAAGACTAATTTATTTATGTTTATTAATATATTATAAAGCTGTTCACAGTCAAAGATTGTTCAACAATGTACGTATTATTTTTATTCATTTCTTTTAATATCATCAATATTGCAATAATTTGTTAGTAGAGGCAGCGTATTCGAAGAGTATAGTATATAAGCGAAAATCCACAAAATCTACATGAAATTTGTATTTTTAAGACATAAAACGCGTAGATAAACATCATATTGTATAATTCACTAATTTTAACTTACATAAAATATTAATATATTGATATATTTTGTCATCTCTAACGTAGAACAATAAATTTCACATAAAAACAGTCGAAATGCATGTAACAGACAAGCTGCATGCGGTACATTTTGTTCTTCGTATACCCTGAATCACATGCATTTTGCACTAGGTTGCTTGGGTTTTTTCGACTTTAACTGATGTTCCTGACATTTCCCGGGAAAGAGACTTTTGGAAACATGTTCAGAAATATTTAAAGAATACGATAAATGATGCGGCAGCCCTAGCAAATGAAGGAAAAGCAATTTAGTAGGGCTCCACCCAAAGTTGAAAAATATGCTCAAAAACAGGTACTTCGCAAAATTATTCCGCAAAAATACCCAAATTGACAAATCGA